>JAXIVJ010010393.1:22500-30000 GCA_036785665.1 Chirona hameri
TATGCCCGGAGGCGGTGTTGTATGCCCGGAGGCGGTGTGGTATGCCCGGAGGCGGTACAACACCGCCTCCAGGCATGATGATGATAATGATGATGATGATGATGATGATGATGATGATGATGATGATGATGATGATGATGATGATGATGATGATGATGATGATGATGATGATGATGATGATGATGATGATGATGATGATGATGATGATGATGATGATGATGATGATGATGATGATGATGATGATGATGATGATGATGATGATGATGATGTTGCTGATGATGATGTTGCTGATGATGATGTTGCTGATGATGATGTTGTTGATGATGTTGCTGATAATATTGCTGATGATGTTGCTGATGATGTTGCTGATGATGTTGATGATGATGTTGATGATGATGTTGATGATGATGTTGATGATGATGTTGATGATGATGTTGATGATGATGTTGATGATGATGTTGATGATGATGTTGATGTTGATGATGATGTTAATGATGATGTTGATGATGATGTTGATGATGATGTTGCTGATGATGTTGCTGATGATGTTGCTGATGATGTTGCTGGTGATGTTGCTGATGATGTTGCTGATGATGTTGCTGATGATGTTGCTGATGATGACGTGAGACGGTGTGGTATGCCCGTTTGCGGTGTTGTATGCCCGGAGGCGGTGTTGTATGCCCGGAGGCGGTGTGGTATGCCCGGAGGCGGTGTTGTATGCCCGGAGGCGGTGTTGTATGCCCGGAGGCGGTGTGGTATGCCCGGAGGCGGTGTAGTATGCCCGGAGGCGGTGTTGTATGCCCGGAGGCGGTGTGGTATGCCCGGAGGCGGTGTAGTATGCCCGGAGGCGGTGTTGTATGCCCGGAGGCGGTGTGGTATGCCCGGAGGCGGTACAACACCGCCTCCGGGCATGATGATGATAATGATGATGATGATGATGATGATGATGATGATGATGTTGATGATGATGATGATGATGATGATGATGATGATGATGATGATGATGATGATGATGATGATGATGATGATGATGATGATGATGATGATGATGATGATGATGATGATGATGATGATGATGATGATGATGATGATGATGATGATGATGATGATGATGATGATGATGATGATGATGATGATGATGATGATGATGATGATGATGATGATGATGATGATGATGATGATGATGATGATGATGATGATGATGATGATGATGATGATGATGATGATGATGATGATGATGATGATGATGATGATGATGATGATGATGATGATGATGATGATGATGATGATGATGATGATGATGTTGCTGATGATGATGTTGCTGATGATGATGTTGCTGATGATGATGTTGTTGATGATGTTGCTGATGATGTTGCTGATGATGTTGCTGTTGATGTTGCTGATGATGTTGATGATGATGTTGATGATGATGTTGATGATGATGTTGTTGATGATGTTGATGATGATGTTGCTGATGATGTTGCTGATGATGTTGCTGATGATGTTGCTGATGATGTTGCTGATGATGTTGCTGGTGATATTGCTGATGATGTTGCTGATGATGTTGCTGATGATGACGTGAGACGGTGTGGTATGCCCGGAACCGGTGTTGTATGCCCGGAGGCGGTGTTGTATGCCCGGAGGCGGTGTGGTATGCCCGGAGGCGGTGTTGTATGCCCGGAGGCGGTGTTGTATGCCCGGAGGCGGTGTGGTATGCCCGGAGGCGGTGTTGTATGCCCGGAGGCGGTGTTGTATGCCCTGAGGCGGTCTGGTATGCCCGGAGGCGGTGTAGTATGCCCGGAGGCGGTGTTGTATGCCCGGAGGCGGTGTGGTATGCCCGGAGGCGGTGCAGTATGCCCGGAGGCGGTGTTGTATGCCCGGAGGCGGTGTGGTATGCCCGGAGGCGGTGTAGTATGCCTGGAGGCGGTGTTGTATGCCCGGAGGCGGTGTGGTATGCCCGGAGGCGGTGTAGTATGCCCGGAGGCGGTGTTGTATGCCCAGAGGCGGTGTGGTATGCCCGGAGGCGGTACAACACCGCCTCCGGGCATGATAATGATGATGATGATGATGATGATGATGATGATGATGATGATGATGATGATGATGATGATGATGATGATGATGATGATGATGATGATGATGATGATGATGATGATGATGATGATGATGATGATGATGATGATGATGATGATGATGATGTTGCTGATGATGATGTTGCTGATGATGATGTTGCTGATGATGATGTTGTTGATGATGTTGCTGATGATGTTGCTGATGATGTTGCTGATGATGTTGCTGATGATGTTGATGATGATGTTGATGATGATGTTGATGATGATGTTGATGATGATGTTGATGATGATGTTGATGATGATGTTGATGATGATGTTGCTGATGATGTTGCTGATGATGTTGCTGATGACGTTGCTGATGATGTTGCTGATGATGTTGCTGGTGATGTTGCTGATGATGTTGCTGATGATGTTGCTGATGATGACGTGAGACGGTGTGGTATGCCCGGAGGCGGTGTTGTATGCCCGGAGGCGGTGTTGTATGCCCGGAGGCGGTGTGGTATGCCCGGAGGCGGTGTTGTATGCCCGGAGGCGGTGTTGTATGCCCGGAGGCGGTGTGGTATGCCCGGAGGCGGTGTTGTATGCCCGGAGGCGGTGTTGTATGCCCTGAGGCGGTCTGGTATGCCCGGAGGCGGTGTAGTATGCCCGGAGGCGGTGTTGTATGCCCGGAGGCGGTGTGGTATGCCCGGAGGCGGTGCAGTATGCCCGCAGGCGGTGTTGTATGCCCGGAGGCGGTGTGGTATTGCCGGAGGCGGTATAGTATGCCCGGAGGCGGTGTTGTATGCCCGGAGGCGGTGTGGTATGCCCGGAGGCGGTGTAGTATGCCCGGAGGCGGTGTTGTATGCCCGGAGGCGGTGTGGTATGCCCGGAGGCGGTACAACACCGCCTCCGGGCATGATGATGATAATGATGATGATGATGATGATGATGATGATGATGATGATGATGATGATGATGATGATGATGATGATGATGATGATGATGATGATGATGATGATGATGATGATGATGATGATGATGATGATGATGATGATGATGATGATGATGATGATGATGATGATGTTGCTGATGATGATGTTGCTGATGATGATGTTGCTGATGATGATGTTGTTGATGATGTTGCTGATGATGTTGCTGATGATGTTGCTGATGATGTTGCTGATGATGTTGATGATGATGTTGATGATGATGTTGATGATGATGTTGATGATGATGTTGATGATGATGTTGCTGATGATGTTGCTGATGATGTTGCTGATGATGTTGCTGATGATGTTGCTGATGATGTTGCTGGTGATATTGCTGATGATGTTGCTGATGATGTTGCTGATGATGACGTGAGACGGTGTGGTATGCCCGGAACCGGTGTTGTATGCCCGGAGGCGGTGTTGTATGCCCGGAGGCGGTGTGGTATGCCCGGAGGCGGTGTAGTATGCCCGGAGGCGGTGTTGTATGCCCGGAGGCGGTGTGGTATGCCCGGAGGCGGTGTAGTATGCCCGGAGGCGGTGTTGTATGCCCGGAGGCGGTGTGGTATGCCCGGAGGCGGTACAACACCGCCTCCAGGCATGATGATGATAATGATGATGATGATGATGATGATGATGATGATGATGATGATGATGATGATGATGATGATGATGATGATGATGATGATGATGATGATGATGATGATGATGATGATGATGATGATGATGATGATGATGATGATGATGATGATGATGATGATGATGATGATGATGATGATGATGATGATGATGATGATGATGATGATGATGATGATGATGATGATGATGATGATGATGATGATGATGATGATGATGATGATGATGATGATGATGATGAAGATGATGATGATGATGATGATGATGATGATGTTGCTGATGATGATGTTGCTGATGATGATGTTGCTGATGATGATGTTGTTGATGATGTTGCTCATGATGTTGATGATGATGTTGCTGATTATGTTGCTGATGATGTTGATGATGATGTTGATGATGATGTTGATGATGATGTTGATGATGATGTTGATGATGATGTTGATGATGATGTTGATGATGATGTTGATGATGATGTTGATGATGATGTTCATGATGATGTTGATGTTGATGATGATGTTGATGATGATGTTGATGATGATGTTGATGATGATGTTGATGATGATGTTGCTGATGATGTTGCTGATGATGTTGCTGATGATGTTGCTGATGATGTTGCTGATGATGTTGCTGGTGATGTTGCTGATGATGTTGCTGATGATGTTGCTGATGATGATGTGAGACGGTGTGGTATGCCCGGAGGCGGTGTTGTATGCCCGGAGGCGGTGTTGTATGCCCGGAGGCGGTGTGGTATGCCCGGAGGCGGTGTTATATGCCCGGAGGCGGTGTTGTATGCCCGGAGGCGGTGTGGTATGCCCGGAGGCGGTGTTGTATGCCCGGAGGCGGTGTTGTATGCCCTGAGGCGGTCTGGTATGCCCGGAGGCGGTGTAGTATGCCCGGAGGCGGTGTTGTATGCCCGGAGGCGGTGTGGTATGCCCGGAGGCGGTGCAGTATGCCCGGAGGCGGTGTTGTATGCCCCGAGGCGGTGTGGTATGCCCGGAGGCGGTGTAGTATGCCCAGAGGCGGTGTTGTATGCCCGGAGGCGGTGTGGTATGCCCGGAGGCGGTGTAGTATGCCCGGAGGCGGTGTTGTATGCCCGGAGGCGGTGTGGTATGCCCGGAGGCGGTACAACACCGCCTCCGGGCATGATGATGATAATGATGATGATGATGATGATGATGATGATGATGATGATGATGATGATGATGATGATGATGATGATGATGATGATGATGATGATGATGATGATGATGATGATGATGATGATGATGATGATGATGATGATGATGATGATGATGATGATGATGATGATGATGATGATGATGATGATGATGTTGCTGATGATGATGTTGCTGATGATGATGTTGCTGATGATGATGTTGTTGATGATGTTGCTGATGATGTTGCTGATGATGTTGCTGATGATGTTGCTGATGATGTTGATGATGATGTTGATGATGATGTTGATGATGATGTTGATGATGATGTTGATGATGATGTTGCTGATGTTGTTGCTGATGATGTTGCTGATGATGTTGCTGATGATGTTGCTGATGATGTTGCTGGTGATGTTGCTGATGATGTTGCTGATGATGTTGCTGATGATGACGTGAGACGGTGTGGTATGCCCGGAGGCGGTGTTGTATGCCCGGAGGCGGTGTTGTATGCCCGGAGGCGGTGTGGTATGCCCGGAGGCGGTGTTGTATGCCCGGAGGCGGTGTTGTATGCCCGGAGGCGGTGTGGTATGCCCGGAGGCGGTGTCGTATGCCCGGAGGCGGTGTTGTATGCCCTGAGGCGGTCTGGTATGCCCGGAGGCGGTGTAGTATGCCCGGAGGCGGTGTTGTATGCCCGGAGGCGGTGTGGTATGCCCGGAGGCGGTGCAGTATGCCCGGAGGCGTTGTTGTATGCCCGGAGGCGGTGTGGTATGCCCGGAGGCGGTGTAGTATGCCCGGAGGCGGTGTTGTATGCCCGGAGGCGGTGTGGTATGCCCGGAAGCGGTGTAGTGTGCCCGGAGGCGGTGTTGTATGCCCGGAGGCGGTGTGGTATGCCCGGAGGCGGTACAACACCGCCTCCGGGCATGATGATGATAATGATGATGATGATGATGATGATGATGATGATGATGATGATGATGATGATGATGATGATGATGATGATGATGATGATGATGATGATGATGATGATGATGATGATGATGATGATGATGATGATGATGATGATGATGATGATGATGATGATGATGATGATGATGATGTTGCTGATGATGATGTTGCTGATGATGATGTTGCTGATGATGATGTTGTTGATGATGTTGCTGATGATGTTGCTGATGATGTTGCTGATGATGTTGCTGATGATGTTGATGATGATGTTGATGATGATGTTGATGATGATGTTGATGATGATGTTGCTGATGATGTTGCTGATGATGTTGCTGATGATGTTGCTGATGATGTTGCTGATGATGTTGCTGGTGATGTTGCTGTTGCTGATGATGTTGCTGATGATGACGTGAGACGGTGTGGTATGCCCGGAGGCGGTGTTGTATGCCCGGAGGCGGTGTTGTATGCCCGGAGTCGGTGTGGTATGCCCGGAGGCGGTGTTGTATGCCCGGAGGCGGTGTTGTATGCCCTGAGGCGGTCTGGTATGCCCGGAGGCGGTGTAGTATGCCCGGAGGCGGTGTTGTATGCCCGGAGGCGGTGTGGTATGCCCGGAGGCGGTGCAGTATGCCCGGTGGCGGTGTTGTATGCCCGGAAGCGGTGTGGTATGCCCGGAGGCGGTGTAGTATGCCCGGAGGCGGTGTTGTATGCCCGGAGGCGGTGTGGTATGCCCGGAGGCGGTGTTGTATGCCCGGAGGCGGTGTTGTATGCCCGGAGGCGGTGTGGTATGCCCGGAGGCGGTGTAGTATGCCCGGAGGCGGTGTTGTATGCCCGGAGGCGGTGTGGTATGCCCGGAGGCGGTGTAGTATGCCCGGAGGCGGTGTTGTATGCCCGGAGGCGGTGTGGTATGCCCGGAGGCGGTGTAGTTTGCCCGGAGGCGGTGTTGTATGCCCGGAGGCGGTGTGGTATGCCCGGAGGCGGTGTAGTATGCCCGGAGGCGGTGTTGTATGCCCGGAGGCGGTGTGGTATGCCCGGAGGCGGTACAACACCGCCTCCGGGCATGATGATGATGATAATGATGATGATGATGATGATGATGATGATGATGATGATGATGATGATGATGATGATGATGATGATGATGATGATGATGATGATGATGATGATGATGATGATGATGATGATGATGATGATGATGATGATGATGATGATGATGATGATGATGATGATGATGATGATGATGATGATGATGATGGTGATGATGATGATGATGATGATGATGATGATGATGATGAAGATGATGATGATGATGATGATGATGATGATGTTGCTGATGATGATGTTGCTGATGATGATGTTGCTGATGATGATGTTGTTGATGATGTTGCTCATGATGTTGATGATGATGTTGCTGATTATGTTGCTGATGATGTTGATGATGATGTTGATGATGATGTTGATGATGATGTTGATGATGATGTTGATGATGATGTTGATGATGATGTTGATGATGATGTTGATGATGATGTTGATGATGATGTTCATGATGATGTTGATGTTGATGATGATGTTGATGATGATGTTGATGATGATGTTGATGATGATGTTGATGATGATGTTGCTGATGATGTTGCTGATGATGTTGCTGATGATGTTGCTGATGATGTTGCTGATGATGTTGCTGATGATGTTGCTGATGATGTTGCTGATGATGTTGATGATGATGTTGAT
>JAXIVJ010010394.1:0-47356 GCA_036785665.1 Chirona hameri
GTCGTGTCTTGCGACGCTTGTTAACTGGGTGTGTGTGTTTAAAGGGATTATACGGGTTTTTCCCAGAATAATTGAGTTACATAGTAAAACGTACGTATAAAGGTGGTAGAAGTCCCACGGTAGCCACATTTTTCTGGAAATGACCTCTTCTGCACGTAAGGACATTCCAAAGTGCGCGGTGATGCCACCGCGTATTTTCTGCAGGACCGGCTGATACAGAGCCAGTCATCTCTTTTATGCTAATAAAAACACCTCACTTATGGCATATTTCCGGTAAAATAAGGAATATTTTAAAGAAAATAGACTTGTTTGTTCCAACGACGGCAGCAGTCACCTAGTTTTCCCATAAAATTCTATATTTTTCATGAATTTTCATGCCAAAAAATTAATACGCCACCACCAAATTCTCAACGCTAAAGGCCAGAGATAAGAAAAACCACAAAAACACAAAACCTCAACGAACAGTGTTGTAGTAATACAAAGTCCCGTCAGTTTGAATTGCATAATCATTTTGTGATCCAGTGTAGGACTTGCAGATAATTCAAAACTCTAAAATTGATCTTAAGATAAAAGTGGTGGACAGTAGTGCCGATCAAGTACTCGTTATCTGATACTAGTCTCGAAAAACGCCCAAGTTTTAACGCTGATAATTGCTGAAATAATGGACTAAATGAGCATTGAAGTCCCTGTTATATGTCTTAACGTGATTAAAGCTCATACAACTGCAAAAGAGTGCATTTACTTTCAGGACGGAAATCCGTATAATCCCTTTAAGGCCAAGGAACAATGGTGGCGGACATTGAAGGTTGAGATACAAATAAGATTGAGACAGTGTTATCGGGTTCACTTCATGGTAGGTTTCTCAGTTCCTGAGCAATATACAATATATATTATTACATTTTGTTGTTATTTGTATAACATTGTAGTCATGCATCGACTTGTTAAAACATTAGTTTAACGAGGACATTGAATAAACAAACACCTCACCGCAGTAACTCCTGTGGATAACAGTAACAAAGTTCATCTGTTGATTGTTGGCACTTCTGGCGTCTCAGCAGCGGGGTGTGTCGTGGCCGTTCCTGTTTCTTTGCTTCCATGAAGACCGAACAAATAGTTTATTTTTATAGAAAGGTCCGAGTTGTCCCGCAGCGTAGGTGTTCGTTCCGAGCGTCTTGTTTGGAAAATATGCGTCCTCCGCTGTCCTTACTCCTTGGCGCACACAGTTTGCACACACAACCCACACGTGTTGGTCGAGAACCGCATCCGCACCAGTGTTCGTCACGGGCCCACCAACCCCCAGCACGGCCCGGGCCAGGCCCATGAACACCAAGCCCAGGCCCGGACCAGGCCCGGTCAAATTCATAATATTGAGGCCTAGGCCCGGTTCGGCCCGTTCAGATTAACCATATAACTATTTTCACAAAAATTGCAACCATTATCTTAGCATATTTACTTGTATACTATAAATGTGAAACAATGAACCAACTATGCTAACCAAAAAAAAAAGCCACAGCCACAGTGTGTTGCTGTGTAAGTGAACTGCTGGTAAAAATATTTTGAATGGATATTGCCACCTCCGGAGGATTTCTAAAAAGCAATTTAAATGAATGGTGGGGATCAACAATCATGTATGCTCAAGCTCAAACTTGCTCCTGCAGCACCTAAAGCCAGGGACGTGGGAACCGTGGGGGCAATGGGGGGCAACTCGCCCCCCAACTTTTGAACTGGGGAGGCGACGCCCCCCCCCCCCAATTTTTTTTTTTACACGGTCACTCTACTCTGTATAAGAACAAGGGCATTGCCACTGGAGTTTCAACGGCGGCGCGCAGCGCCGCGAAATTTGGCACAGGTGTTTGGGCATAAATTACCCACACGGTGTTAAATTTTTGACCTCTGGTCATCTCAGGTCAAGTCACAAGGCCAAATCAAGTGACCCCACCTCCAAAATGTTGGCGGTCGTGCCACAGCCAAAGTGATTGACCAAACGGTTCGAAACTCACAGGATGTCATCAGGTTTAGTTTAGTTTAGTTTAGTTTATTTCAATCATCATCAACGGGCCAATCAAACCCACTTATAGATGAAGTCACAAACGTAGCGAAACACACGCTAAAACACAAACATACCAACCTAAAAGACACCATACAACATGTGATATAAAATGCGATATAAGACAAAGGCATGAGATATTAAGTGGGTACATGACTAGACTGAACACAAAAATACATGCAGCCTACCTAAAAGACATGACCTATGAGATATAAAACACTATGACTACACTGACTAAGAGTATTGTAGTGGAGTAAACGATGACATGTTTCCTAAAATTATCAAAGACACCATACAACCTGTGATATAAAATGCGATACAAGACAAAGACATGATATATTAAATGAGTACATGACTAGACTGACAACTCAAAAATACCCACGGCCTACCTAAAAGACATGACCTATGAGATATAAAAGCACTATGATTACACTGACTAGAGTATTGTAGTGGAGTATACGATGACATGTTTCCTAAAATTACCAATCCCTATATGCCAGATATCTACGGTCCTTGTAGAGTTTAGGAAGGTGTTGCAGTCCGAACAGGTGATAAGTACCTACAATTCGTTAATCTCTATTTTTTGTATATCGGTGACCTAAGGTCAGGTTGATTGTGTGACCTCCCCATTATAAGTCAATGGGGAAATAAGAAAACACGTATAAATCTATAGGAAATGGCTACATTTGACCAATTTTCACCAGATCCACCACTCTTGTGCCAAATGCAAAGCCCTGTCACATTTCTGTTCTTTGACCTCTACGAGGTCAACTCAGGTGACCCCCCAGGTCACGTATGGGTTTTCTTCAATAACTTTTTACCAAATCAAGGTAGATCAATGGGCTTGTCACCATTGTATTCGGCTTGGCGAGACGAATCACTTTGTGAAAGAGTTGATCCTGACCTCAGGTCAGGCCAATTTGTGCTAAGGTTGTTGAAAATATAATTAACTGCATACGCTTTTTAATTTTAAAGTGCACTGACGGAATGGTGATGTTGAGTTTGCAACATTCAAAAGAAAATAACAGTCCGCAAAGAAGTGATTCTAAATAGTGATGTGGCGACTCCAATTTTACGAATGCTTGGCAAGCATGAGTGGTGCAAATTTATTTTTTAATCCAATGGGGGGAGTATCGGGAATCAAATTTTGCAGGTGAAATCGGACACGCTTAATCGACCGATACACACCAAAAACTCCATAATGGCCTGCGAGGTGGCAATGTCCCTTTAAAGGGATTATACGGGTTTCCGTCCTGCAAGGAAATGCACTCTTTTGCAGTTATATGAGCTTTAAAGCACGTTTAAGGCATATACCAGGGACCTAAATGCTCATTTAGTCCATTATTTCAGCAATTATCAGCGTTATAACTTTGACGTTTTTCGAGATTTGTATCAGATAACGAGTACTTGATCGGCATTACTGTCCACCACTTTTTCATCTTAGCATCTGCATCAAATTCGATGGTGCAGTAATGTGCGCGGCTGAGACAAAATAGTGGTTACGAACTCAGAAGCAAGATGCCGCTATCAGTATATAGTATATATGCCGCTATATCAAGACCACCTTGGCATACGTGACAATTCTTACGCTCTTTGCCATCTGGATGACGTTTGAAGAAGGAGTTACTAAATTCAAGACGCTCTAGGCCAGGCAAGAAATGTCATGCGTTTAATCGTTTTCAGCAATTTTAGAGCTTTGAATTATCTGCAATTCCAACACTAGATCACAAAAAGATTATTAAATTAAATTATTACGGGACTCTGTATTACTACATACTTTTCGTTCGGGTTTTGTGGTTTTTGTGGGAGTTTTCCTTGCGACCTTTAGCGTTGAGAATTTGGTGGTGGCGTATTATTTTTTTGGCATGAAAGTTCATGACAAATATCGAATTTTATGGGAAAAACTAGGTAACTGTCGTTGGAAAAAACAAGTTTATTTTATCATATATTGCTTATTGTGACCGGAAATATGCCATAAGTGAGGTGTTTTCATTAACATAAAAGAGATGACTGCCCCAGGCCCCAGGCCCTGCCTCAGCTAGTACTGCAGAAAGTACGCGGTGGCATCACCGCGCACTTTGAAATGTCCTTACGTGCAGAAGAGGTAATTTCCATAAAAATGTGACTACCGTGTGACTTATACCACCTTTATAAGTAAGTTTTACTATGTAACTCAATTATTCTGGGAAAAACCCGTATAATCCCTTTAAGCTGACCTCAGCTTGCGCGCATTACTTCAAAATTATCAGCACAGGCCCGCCCCAGGCCCGGCCCATGGCCCGCCCCAGGCTGCCCCAGGCCCGGCCCATGGTCCATAGGGCCAGGCAGGCCCGTGGCGAACTCTGATCCGCACTCCGGAGTGAGCCCGGTATTAACACTCCTCGCACAGTACAGACAGTCAGAACTTAGGTATGTGTAACTACTAGCTAGGCGGAATATGTTTACCCATCACGAAAAGTGCAGTAGTAGTCTACTCACACAGTATGGTATTGCAGGCTTAGTCTGACATGCAATCACGGGCTTGGAATTGGAAGCTCGGCAGTAGTTTGCTACCCTGATGAATTATTGAAAATCCACCATTCCGCCTCGGCACATTATCGCTGGAGCAAATACGCAGCGCGGTGCCGATCCGTTTCCCCGCCTGACGCATCAGATCGCATTCTCGTCAGGGCACAGCACGTATAATCTGGAAATCCGGGCCCGGGCTCTCAGTCTTCCATCAGCCCCCCGCGCGGCCGGTCCTGCCCGCTGACATTCCTCTCAGCCACAGGGCACAGATACCGCCCCCGCCCGCCCCCTGCCGTGATGCCCTGAGGGCACCGGGCGCTGCTGCCGCTCCGTGCCTCCAATGGAATCCCCGATGGGATCCGGTGGGACCCGGTGGGACCCGGTGGGGCCCAGTGGGACTCCGTGGGACCCCGCCGGTCACTGGCCAGATCGCTACGGGGGCTCTCGACAGCCTGCATAGATTTCCGCCTCTTGTTTGTGATGCCGCGCTGAAACAGAGGCGCCGCACGTGTGACGAATCAGACCCAGGGTGGGCTGCGTACATTATCCACAGACGCTGGCCAGGACAGCCCGCCGCCGCCGCCGCCGCCGCCGCCGCCGCCGCCGCCGCCCATGATCGATGCGAAACCGCCGCAGTTTACCATTCAGGTGCAGACGTGCGAGATTTAGAGTCGGTATGATTCTGTGGCGGCCTGCCGACTCTCAACTAAGGTGCTACTGCTTTATCATGGCCGTGTCTCGGCCGGCGATATATGGGCGGCAATGCTGGTCGGACAGCCGGCCTCGTGCAGCCGGCATCCAGCTGCAAGGACACAGGGCCGAGGCGGGGCGGGCGGCGGCGGCGGCGGCGGCGCGGCGCGGCGCCACTGGTTACCACTGCAGTGTCAGCGGCAGGTGCAGATGATGTAGGGGGCCTTCAGACCGAGATAGTTGTGCAGAGAGCGGCTGACGGCGCCGGACTATTCATGCACAGCCAGTGGTAGGTATACATTACAGCCGTGTAAGGCAATCAACATGACGCGCTGCGACGATGAGTGACGCACCACCGGCTCCTGCGACGCTGAGTGACGCGCCGCCGACTCCTGCGACAGGAGGTAGATAATGATGAGGACGGGCTGTGTTCCCCTGACAGCGGGTAGCAGCCGGGTCTGTTCTCCTGACAGTGGGGTAGCAGCCGGGTCTGTTCTCCTGACAGCGGGTAGCAGCCGGGTCTATTCTCCTGACATCGGGGTGGCAGCCGGGTCTATTCTCCTGACAGCGGGTAGCAGCCGGGTCTATTCTCCTGACAGCGGGGTAGCAGCCGGGTCTATTCTCCTGACAGCGGGTAGCAGCCGGGTCTATTCTCCTGACAGCGGGTCTGTTCTCCTGACAGCCGGGTCTGTTCTCCTGACAGCCGGGTATGT
Source organism: Chirona hameri (assembly GCA_036785665.1). Lineage (NCBI taxonomy): Eukaryota > Metazoa > Arthropoda > Thecostraca > Balanomorpha > Balanidae > Chirona > Chirona hameri. The sequence continues at coordinate 5,959 of JAXIVJ010010394.1, forward strand.
TCTCCTGACAGCGGGTCTGTTCTCCTGACAGCGGGTATGTTCTCCTGACAGCCGGGTCTGTTCTCCTGACAGCGGGTAGCAGCCGGGTCTGTTCCCCTGACAGCCGGGTCTGTTCTCCTGACAGCCGGGTATGACCACAATCAGCCAATCACCAGTCATCGGCGACTCAGCACAGAAGCTAATCCTTCGGCAGCGGAAATGACCACGGCATGCGTAATCGGTTATCCTGCCACACAGGGTGAACTGTAGGATTTGACCTTTGCTCTGCAGAGAGGGTTTCCCATTAATCCGCACTTCCATACTGGGCGACATCTCAGCAGATAAGATGAATCAGACCATCATGTGCGGAGAAGAAAGTTCAGTTAGTCATGCATGTGCCACAATTTCTGAACAGTACACAGAGTCTTACACAATATTTGGCAAAGCAGACTACACATGTTGGTAATTAAGAGATATATTTTGCAATACAGATATATAAATACTCTTTTTTCATTTGTAATGGATGCTTCAATGATCATTGTTTTATCATGCATACAATTTAATCATGCAGAAACTGAGCGAAACAGACACAAAGCCAGACGCGGTAACATGGCATGTGCTGATGCAGAAACTGAGCGAAACAGACACAAAGCCAGACACGGTAACATGGCATGTGCTGATGCAGAAACTGAGCGAAACAGACACAAAGCCAGACACGGTAACATATGGCATGTGCTGATGCAGAAACTGAGCGAAACAGACACAAAGCCAGACACGGTAACATGGCATGTGCTGATGCAGAAACTGAGCGAAACAGACACAAAGCCAGACACGGTAACATGGCATGTGCTGATGCAGAAATGAAGCGAAACAGACACAAAGCCAGACACGGTAACATGGCATGTGCTCATGCAGAAACTGAGCGAAACAGACACAAAGCCAGACACGGTAACATATGGCATGTGCTGATGCAGAAACTGAGCGAAACAGACACAAAGCCAGACACGGTAACATGGCATGTGCTGATGCAGAAACTGAGCGAAACAGACACAAAGCCAGACACGGTAACATGGCATGTGCTGATGCAGAAACTGAGCGAAACAGACACAAAGCCAGACACGGTAACATGGCATGTGCTGATGCAGAAACTGAGCGAAACAGACACAAAGCCAGACACGGTAACATGGCATGTGCTGATGCAGAAACTGAGCGAAACAGACACAAAGCCAGACACGGTAACATGGCATGTGCTGATGCAGAAATGAAGCGAAACAGACACAAAGCCAGACACGGTAACATGGCATGTGCTGATGCAGAAACTGAGCGAAACAGACACAAAGCCAGACACGGTAACATGGCATGTGCTGAAAGCTCCCTTCAGAAACCGATAGCCCAGTCACGCTCACCAACCCACTGGTGGCTATTCATTCATTCATTCAAAACATTGTATGCAAAATAGTCAAACGCTGTTGGTAGCACATGTATGCATCATGCATGCGATAGGTGCAAAAGCGCTTAAACACTTAACTCTAGGCACAATTCGCCAGTAAAGTTCGATACAGTTGTGACATCCTTTTTCCATCAACTAAATAGTGAAACATCCACATAATCATCAAACATACCTACATCTTCACGTCAATCTTCACATCAATCACATCAATCTTCATACCTGTAATAAACATACCTACAATTTTCACATAAATCATATCACATCAATGATATGATTAATCTCCAATGATAAGATGGGAATTTGTAGCCGCCAGCCGTGAACACCATGCCGCAATGATCGAATGCCCAATGCCCGCGACATCCACAATTTGTAGCCGCCAGCCGTGAACACCATGCCGCAATGATCGAATGCCCAATGCCCGCGACATCCACATGCTCGACGATAACAATATTCCGAGTCCCTCTTCCTCACAACCGTGGATATGACTGCCTTACTGTTGAAATTTGTTGCTATTGAAGTACAAATGCTTGGAAACACGAGGCCACTCTGCTGTCTTCACTCTTCTTTGAAGGGAATGTGTCACCTTTGTATTGGTTTTTAACTGAGAATTGAGATAGTCATTATCTTTGGCCGTTGTTTAAATGTCGAAAATACTAAGGTCATTTTCCCTAAAACTTAGTGGTTTTTAAGCAATTTAATTTCCCATTTGCAAAATGGGGTCTAGGCTAGTGCCGCCGCTGATTGGCTGACAGCCACTTTGTCAGCCAATCCCACTTTGTCAGCCAATCAGCGGCGGTCTATAGCTCAATAATGACGTCATCATCTCAAATTTAAAACCTTAATTTGTGTAAAGTTAGGTGAACTTTGGAAATAAAAAAATATCACCATCGTTTTCAGCAGCACTTACTTCATATTTTCGACTGCAACCAGCGTATATTTGACAACTTTAAAAAAGTGAAACATTCCCTTTAAAGGGAAATAATGACCTTTTTCCACAAAAATGGAGTTAGCACTTGAAATCGCCAGACGAGACCAAAATATATTGTAAATTCATCACATTTTGCATGAAAACTTTCCTACCGAAAGATATTTCAAGTTAAAGTTGATAAGCGTTCCACACTTTTAACGACCGGTACTTGCAAGTACTTTTGGTCCTCATCAAACTGCGGGCTTTTCCCGCATTGTTTTTTTACGCAATGGAGTGGAAAATATATTGTGCGTTCTGCTTGTTGTGATTATATGCCCGGCGATCTTCTAAAACTAACAGCGATTGGAAAAAGTGGCTATAAAATCGGAAGCTCATCGATGCACATCAATGGCGGCATAGTTACTAGTTGCGACTCTCAATTTTTGAAAATCAATTCATTTGTTTTCAACATTAGGAGTATTGTATAATTTGTCTGTGGCTGTATATAACACTATGCTTTATATTATCATGACAAATAATAATTTCCCCCCAAAAAAACTAACAAACAATAACACAAAACTGGCAATTAAAACGGAAGCTCATCGATGCACATCGACGGCGACCTATTTAGCGTCGGCGACTTGTTTACAAAGTCATTGTCATGCTTCTCGGCGCACTTAACCACTGTGACGAGTTGTTCCTGATTAGTATACCCAAGTCCCGTAGCAGGCTTTGTTAATGACGTCACTGGTGCCATTCTTGTGTAGCATTGCAAAATATATCTGATTTTGAGTTGAAAGCTAATTAAAGACTTATTCAAATTATTGTTTTTAAGTTTGAATTTTCTTGTTAATCATTATTAAAGGTATTGTATCACTGTATTTCATAGTAGTTGACACTTCAGAAACTTGTGACGTAATAATATTGTATCCAATATGAATTTCCCTCACTTTTTGCTATTGTGGCGCAGTGCCGAGTGCTTTGCGAATACTAGCTTGCCTGGGGTTCAATTCATTCCGCCCTTATCTTATTCGAGTTGGTATAGTTTGCATATTGTTGTTATTCATGACTTATACTAATAGTCAGTCATGCATCACGGATGCTTCACGGATTGCTTCACGGATCAGAGCGCTGCTCGAACGCACGTTAGTAGCGCTTTCGTTCTCCATGGCAACCAGGCGTGAGCCAATGAAAAGCCAGAACGTATTCCCTTTCTGGCTTTTGATTGGCTGACGCCTGGTTGCCATGGAGAACGAAAGCGCTACTAGCGCTACTAGCGTGTGTCCGAGCAGCGCTCAGTTTGATCGGAAATGTCACAGAGCCTCCGAAAATGCCGCACTCGATGTAAACAATGGTAGGGAAGGACAAATTTGTCAATGACCTTCATGAAGTACACAAGGTACTTGTTTTGTATTTTTTTCCAAACTTACAACTTTGAATTTGGGAATAATTTTATTTAATTCTTAAATTTAAATAAAATAATTTTAAAACCATAACGGTAGCCTAAGAAATTGTTGCTAACAAAATCAAAAGGTCATTATTTCCCTTTAAAGGAAATAGTTCACCTTGTAATTTTTTTTTTACCAAACACGATTTGATTATATTTTTAATACAATTTCTTTTCATATTGTCAAAAATGGTCTTATATCGCGCCGATTCAGGACAGAAGGCCGTACATTTTTATTGTTTATCAAAACTATATGCATACTCTCTGAGTCAGAGTCCTGACGTCACGCGAATGTAAACAATGGTTCAGCCAATCAGATTCGAAAGTAGTCGCGTAAGGATAGACTCGCATTGGAGATGTGCCAACCGGCGGCCGGCGGTTCGCTTGCTAGCACCAGCTGCAAGCTGATTGGCTGATGGTATAGCCTCTGCCCGGGCTAGACCCAGTACAACATTATTTTGCCAGCACCGCATTCCTTCACCAAAAAAATCAAATATATTCGGCTGGAAAGTCTTTTCAGTCAAGAAAACTTGCAGATAGGGGTTTCCCAACACGGGCTACAAAACTGCTATCTCAGTTTAAAACTAATCTTGAAGGTGAACTATTTCCTTTAAGGAATCGCCAAATAACAGTATGTTGAGTTGACGCAAATATAGTAGTGAAATCGTATTGTAGTATTTGGGATAATTTTGGAATAATTATTTCTCGCTGGTTTAGGCAGAGAGAGCAGAAAAGGAAGACATGTTTGAAATTGTCTTGAGTGGCCGCACTGACAAGTTGTAGTCGGCTTTTATTTTACTTTAAAGAGATGACTGTTGAGATCAGAGATACCTACCTAGACGTAATTTGGTATGCAATATATTTCCTATTTTGATCCCAGTTGATCATTTTTGTTAGGACGCGTGATCCCCATATGTTGAAACACGTCGTTGTAAAGGCAATGCATGTGGCCGAGGATCGGCTGCCTTTTCGTCTATCTGATAATGCGATATATCTGATAATGTGATCTGATAATGCGATATATCTGATAATGTGATCTGATAATGCGATATATCTGATAATGTGATCTGATAATGCGATATATCTGATAATATGATCTGATAATGCGATATATCTGATAATGTGATCTGATAATGCGATATATCTGATAATGTGATCTGATAATGTGATATATCTGATAATATGATCTGATAATGCGATATATCTGATAATATGATCGGATAGTGATGTCCACCCAAGTTCTTGGCGAAGTCCGACACAGGGTGTAGGGGGTAGGGGGTAGGGGGCCATTCTTATAAAAATAAATCGAGCCGTGGTTCGACTTTGTCTTTGCAGAATGGCCTCAGGACCCGGCGCGGGAGATGTTTAGCGTCGAAACTGCGCCTCGGAAACGCAACAGCAAGGCCAAATAATATGCAGGTATTTTATACACTGCCCAAACCTAACAAATGTACAGTCCTGAGGCCATTCTTAAACACCAAATCGAGCCACGGCTCGATTTTTTTTAATAAGAATGGCCTCAGATATTTGTTTTCATCGAAACTTTTATTTATGGCACAGAGGCAAAGTCATTATACATTATTACCGATCGTTTTTTTCATGTGAGGTTTGATCGTTGGGAGGGGGGGGGGGGGCAAACTGGCCACTTTATGCCTTGGGGAGGGGGGAGGGGGGGCATGGCCTCAAATGCCCCCCCCCTGGATCCGCCAGTGCTTACATTTACATGTTAGGGTTGATCTTCATTTTAAAGCAGAGCTCAAAGTATGCAAGACTCAGGAGGATTTTGCTTGGTTCGTTGAGATTTGCAATGAAATGAAATGAAATGAAAAGTGAAAAAAGCGGTTTTGTTAAAATTCGTCAAGGAAAATGAACGTACAACCAGCCAAATGTTGTGCATGTATTTCGGCTGAAACGGGTGATCTGGCGCTTCCGTCCACAAACTTCAGTTTATGTCGCGTTTTTCATACGCCAGCAAAAGTTAACAGGAAAAAACAATGCCAAATTATAAAATGCTGAGAATTTCGGTTCCGGGCAGTGCAGTTTGAAGAGAAAATGTGAAACTTCATTTTTTGTTTAATCCGGCAGGCTGTAGGGCGCACTGTGTACTGCCCAAACATAACAAGTTTCCAGTCCTGAGGCCATTCTTATAAAAAAATTGAGCCAGCGGCTCGATTTTTTTTTTATAGGAATGGCCTCTGTTGAGCTTTTTTAAGCCCTGATTTGATGGTAAGAGCCGTGTTTTCCAAAATTTCGAGTTTTTCACTGTGGATATCTGGATTTTGACTGCTGCAAAGTCAACCTTCACGATAAATTGTTAACGTTTTTTTTTGGGGGGGGGGGAGCAAAAGACATGTTGCCCCCCCCCCCCCTTCCAGGCTGTTGGGGGGGGGGGCATGACCTGGTTGCCCCCCCCCCCCTGGATCCGCCAGTGCCACTGGCAACTATCAACTCACTGGCAACTATCAACTCACTGGTAACTATCAACTCACTGATAACTATCAACTCACTGGTATAACTATCAACTCACTGGTAACCATCAACTCACTGGCAGCTATCAACTCACTGGCAACTATCAACTCACTGGCAACCATCAACTCACTGGTAACTATCAACTCACTGGTAACTATTAACACACTGGGATAACTATCACCTCACTGGTAACCATCAACTCACTGGCAGCTATCAACTCACTGGTATCTATTAACTCACTGGTAACTATCAACTCACTGTCACTGGTAACTATCAACTCACTGGTAACTATCAACTCACTGGTGTAGCTATCAACTCACTGGTAACTATCAACTCACTGTCACTGGTAACTATCAACTCACTGGTAACTATCAACTCACTGGGGTAGCTATCAACTCACTGGTAACTATCAACTCACTGGCATAACTATCAACTCACTGGCAACCATCAACTCACTGGTAACTATCAACTCACTGGTAACTATCAACTCACTGTCACTGGTAACTATCAACTCACTGGTATAACTATAAACTCACTGGTATAACTATCAACTCACTGGTAACTATTAACTCACTGGTAACTATTAACTCACTGGTAACTATCAACTCACTGGTAACTATCAACTCACTGGTATAACTGTCAACTCACTGGTAACTATCAACTCACTGGTAACTATCAACTCACCGGCAACTATCAACTCATTGGTAACTATCAACTCACTGGTAACTGGTTAACGACCGGTGTGGTGGCTTCCAGACTAGAATCTAAATATTATCGGGAAGGAATGGCAGTACAAGTTTATTGGTTCGTTAAATTCTCTAGCGCTCGCTCTTTTTAGCTTGTTTAGCTCTGCTTTCGATGCGAACTTTCGATCTGAAAGGGATGGTAGAATGATGTCGATAGATCCAAAATCACATTGGGACCCTGTCATCCATTTGTAGTAAGAGCTGTCCTCGTTCTGCGGTGTGCTTAAAAATGTGTCACGATGTTGGTACATGTCGCATTTATTTAAGTTCATTTTAATTTTTAAAGACATCATAACTTCGGACACAGCCTTGTGAGTTATTGCAGTCAATAATTTAACGAACCAACGAACCGAACCAACTCACTGGTAACTATCAACTCACTGGTAACTGGCTAACGACCGGTGTGGTGGCTTCCAGACTAGGATCTAAATATTGTCGGGAAGGAATGGCAGTACAAGTTTATTGGTTCGTTAAATTATTGACTGCAATACAACGGCTGTATCCGAAGTTATGATGTCTTTACACATTAAAATGAACTTAAATAAATGCGACATGTACCAACATCGTGCCACATTTTTCAGCACACCGCAGAACGAGGACATCTCTTACTACAAATGGATGACAGGGTCCCAATGTGATTTTGGATCTATCGACATCATTCTACCATCCCTTTCGGATCGAAAGTTCGCATCGAAAGCAGAGCTAAACAAGCTAAAAAGAGCGAGAGCTAGAGTACCAAAATATCAAGGGTTGGCAGAACTTACTCAAAGATACGTCGTAAAAGATGCATGAATTTCTTTAAAATTTCTAACTTTGTCAACTTTCGGCCGATCGAAAGTTTGTATTGGTGCACGGTCCCAATCGCCCCCCCCCCCCCCCCATGGATCGCTCCTTGTCCACGTTTGCCCGGGACCGGCGGCCGGCCAGAGGGCCTGTGGCGGCCAGCTGTCCGTTGACAGGGACTGCAGATCCTATAGGTCACGCGGCGGTAATCAGCAGTCGGCCGTATCAGCTGATCGGCCTCCTCTCCGTCATGACGTCGGTCCTCGCGGTCCGCTATCGGCGTCACGTGATCCGGCCGGTCAGATGTCGTGTCCGATATGTCACGCAGCTCGGATTATATTGCAGCCCCACACAGGCCGCGGCAGGGGCAGTGCAGCGCTGGTGCAGCCCCACACAGGCCGCGGCAGGGGCAGTGCAGCGCTGGTGCAGCCCCACACAGGCCGCGGCAGGTGCAGTGCAGCGCTGGTGCAGCCCCTCACAGGCCGCGGCAGGTGCAGTGCAGCGCTGGTGCAGCCCCACACAGGCCGCGGCAGGGGCAGTGCAGCGCTGGTGCAGCCCCACACAGGCCGCGGCAGGTGCAGTGCAGCGCTGGTGCAGCCCCACACAGGCCGCGGCAGGTGCAGTGCAGCGCTGGTGCAGGCTCGGCAAAGTGTATTGCAATGACACCGGCCACTAGACGGGCATGGGCAGATCCAGCTCTTCACCAACGCACAGACCGTAGAAAGCCTACACGTATGAGACTCACTGTCTTCCTCTCTTCCTCCACTTTGGAAATTAGTAGCATGAAGCCGTTATTTACTTAACCCTGTTTCTTTCCTTGAAGACCAAATACGATATCAGTCAAACCGAAGCTGAACACGAACAGTGTTTCTGAAGTTTACTCCCCTTCAGCCGGTCTGGTCCCAGTTCCGCCTGTGTTAGCTCTCCTGGTCCCAGTTCCGCCAGCGTTAGCTCCCCTAGTTCCAGTTCCACCAGCGTTAGCTCCCCTAGTCCCAGTTCCGCCTGCGTTAGCTCCCCTGGTCCCAGTTCCGCCTGCGTTAGCTCCCCTGGTCCTAGTTCCGCCTGCGTTAGCTCCCCTGGTCCCAGTTCCGCCTGCGTTAGCTCCCCTGGTCCTAGTTCCGCCTGCGTTAGCTCCCCTGGTCCCAGTTCCGCCTGCGTTAGCTCCCTGCTCCCAGTTCCGCCTGCGTTAGCTCCCCTGGTCCCAGTTCCGCCTGCGTTAGCTCCCTGCTCCCAGTTCCACCTGCGTTAGCTCCCCTGGTCCCGGTTCCACCAGCGTTAGCTCCCCTGGTCCCAGTTCCGCCTGCGTTAGCTCCCCTGGTCCTAGTTCCGCCTGCGTTAGCTCCCCTGGTCCCAGTTCCGCCTGCGTTAGCTCCCTGCTCCCAGTTCCGCATGCGTTAGTTCCCCTGGTCCCGGTTCCACCAGCGTTAGCTCCCTGCTCCCAGTTCCGCCTGCGTTAGCTCCCCTGGTCCCAGTTCCACCAGCGTTAGCTCTCCTAGTCCCAGTTCCACCAGCGTTAGCTCCCCTGATCCCAGTTACTCCAGCCTTAGCTCCCCTGATCCCAGTTCCGCCTGGGTTAGCTCCCTGCTCCCAGTTCCGCCTGGGTTAGCTCCCCTGGTCCCAGTTCCGCCTGCGTTAGCTCCCCTGGTCCCAGTTCCACCAGCGTTAGCTCCCCTGATCCCAGTTCCACCTGCGTTAGCTCCCCTGGTCCCAGTTCCGCCTGCGTTAGCTCCCCTGGTCCCAGTTCCGCCTGCGTTAGCTCCCCTGGTCTCAGTTCCACCAGCGTTAGCTCCCTGATCCCAGTTCCGCCTGGGTTAGTTCCCCTGGTCCCAGTTCCGCCTACGTTAACTCCCCTGGTCCCAGTTCCGCCTGCGTTAGCTACCCTGATCTCAGTTCCACCTGCGTTAACTCCCCTGGTCCCAGTTCCGCCTGCGTTAGCTCCCCTGGTCCCAGTTCCGCCTGCGTTGACTCCCCTGGTCCAAGTTCCGCCTGCGTTAGCTCCCCTGGTCCCAGTTCCGCCTGCGTTAGTTCCCCTGGTCCCAGTTCCACCTGCGTTAGCTCCCCTGGTCCCAGTTCCGCCTGCGTTAGCTCCCCAGGTCCCAGTTCCACCTACGTTAGTTCCCCTGGTCCCAGTTCCACCAGCGTTAGCTCCCCTGGTCCCAGTTCCGCCTGCGTTAGCTCCCCTGGTCCCAGTTCTATCAGCGTTAGCTCCCCTGGTCCCAGTTCCGCCTGCGTTAGCTCCCCTGGTCCCAGTTCCACCTGCGTTAACTCCCCTGGTCCCAGTTCCGCCTGCGTTAGCTCCCCTGGTCCCAGTTCCGCCTGCGTTAGTTCCCCTGGTCCCAGTTCCACCTGCGTTAGCTCCCCTGGTCCCAGTTCCGCCTGCGTTAGCTCCCCAGGTCCCAGTTCCGCCTACGTTAGTTCCCCTGGTCCCAGTTCCACCAGCGTTAGCTCCCCTGGTCCCAGTTCCGCCTGCGTTAGCTCCCCTGGTCCCAGTTATATCAGCGTTAGCTCCCCTGGTCCCAGTTCCGCCTGCGTTAGCTCTCCTGATCCCAGTTCCGCCTGCGTTAGCTCCCCTGGTCCCAGTTCCACCAGCGTTAGCTCCCCTGGTCCCAGTTCCGCCTGCGTTAGCTCCCCTGGTCCCAGTTCCGCCTGGGTTAGCTCCCCTGGTCCCAGTTCCGCCTGAGTTAGCTCCCCTGGTCCCAGTTCCGCCTGCGTTAGCTGACATATGATCTCTTTATAACGATGGCTCGTATTGGATACCGAACTGCGCAGTCGGGTTTACGAGCTCGTTAGGGCGGAGTCGTGCCCACGCAATCGGTGCGTTGTTAGCTCTCCGTGCCTGCGATATCATCATCCGGCGGGGTGCCTGCAGGATGGCGTCCGAGACGGCTTCAAAAGGGACATTGTCGCAACGGGGGGCGAGCCTGCAGTGCTGGTGTTCTGGGGCTTTAGGGCACCAAAACTGCTGCCGCTATATGGTGCCCATCGGCAAACAAAGAGGGGAGTACCATTAGTTGGATGCATTGCCAAGAATCGTATGAGGGAACAAACACTTGCCCAATCTTCTTCGCACATGCAGGACGGTAATTTCTAAACCCGACAGATGCAAGCGCGTTCACTAAACTCGACAGCTGCGGGAGGAGCGTGTTTTGCAAGTGTATACATCATTTGGGCGTAAATAATACCAGCGGCCGGTAGGAGCGATCTCCTGCACAGATGCTGCCACGCACCCGCGTCTCAACCGCGCATAAAACACCTCACCGGACAGTTAATTAGTCATAGTCTGCTGCGGCCACGGCTCCCGCGCGCCGGCAGCTCGCCTCCAGTGCGGCGTTATCGTCCCGTCTGCGCCGGCATCGTCTCCCCTCGGTCACCACCTGTTGTCGCTCCCCGCTGCGCCGCCTGCAACAAAGCCTCCTCCGCCGCCGCCGCCGCCTCCAGAGCCGCTGTTGGAAGAGCGATGACGGCGGCGGCGGCGGTGGCAGAGGTAGTAACACGCAGACCGCAATTTCCGCTGGGCCGCAGTCATTATCCGGCGGCGGCTGGTGGCGTCGCTCGTTGCTCATGAGTACAGCGGGGCAGATGATGACCCCCGGTGAGGCGTTTCCGCTCGGCTGCGGCCGCTGCGTCAGCCGGGGTAGCCGCTTAGTGCAGCAATCAGGCGGGCCTGATATGCAATTTGGCACGCAATGAAACTAGGACGCAGAGGAGCCAAGGCTCGTTACGCTTTTGAAAGTTTCTCACGGCTGGGATTCAATCATTTGAAGTCAGCTGGAGCTAGAATATACTCCGCTAATGATCGGCGTTTGAATACACTGCTCAAATTATGGTCACAGTGATGAGTTACTTATATCTGCTCATGATGAACGTCATGTGTTCAAAGTTCCTAAATGGAAAACGGAGGTAGCTCTTAGCATTAATTGTTACAGTCGGAAATTATTATTGCGTGGGTGTTACATGCAACAGCTTGTCAGAAGAAAGATCATTCAGGAACAACTTCATTATATAGACATTGACTGAGGTTATGGCGATTTAGAAAGGGGGGATTGGCAGAACGTACCAAGATTTTCCAACCAGAATAGATGTATAAGTCTATTTTATTTTATTTTTTATTTATTCATGCCACTTATACCATGTCATTTATGCCCAATTACAAGGAGTATCGGCCGGAGCCGTTAGTATCGGTCCCATTGACGCTGCTGTTAGGCTACGGATAAATCGGTCGGAGCCCATCCCCGCAACCGGTTACCCCGGGACTCGAACCCGGGACCTCCCACACGGCAAGTGAGGGAGTTACCGCCGAGATAACCGGTCCGCTGGTGAATATTGTAAATATACAACTGATGACTTAACACATGAACAAGCAGATCAACACAATGTCGGTGGAAAAGTGGATCAGACTTTACAGTCGACTCCGCCCTGTGACGAGTTGATTAGTTTATTTATTTTAGTTTATTATTAGTATTAGTTTATTAGTCATATTCCCAGACGGTTATTCGATGTTCAGGTGAACATTGGCCTTGGTTTTCATCTATAGAAAATTCCTACCAGCCCTAGTTTAAAATACAGTACATACCAATGGCGCACGCAGGGGGGTCAAAGTGGTCAGCTGACCCCCCGAAATCTATAAGGGCCGCATCAAAAGACCCCGTATGCTTACCCATACCTGGCAGGGGCCCGGTCTTGGTAATGCCTGATCGAGGCAGGGGCCTGGTGCTGGCAAAGGCGTGATATGGGGCCCAGTCAGGGCGAGGGCCTGGTCACAACAGGGTCCGGTCCTTGCATATTCTTGATACGGGCCACTTTCTGGTAGGGGCCCGGTCTTGGTCAGGTCCGATCGAGACAGGGGACCGGTGCTGGCAAAGGCGTCATATGGGGCCCGGTCAGGACGAGGGCCCGGCTCCTAGCAAATTATTTGATACGGGACCCTACCTGATAGGGGCCTGTTCGTGGTAGGGCCTGTTCCTGGTAGGAGTCCGTTTCTGGTAGGGAACCGATCAAGACAGGGCCCGGTCCTGGCAGAGGTGTGTAATGGGGTCAGGTCGAGGGTCCGGTCACAACAGGGCCCGGTCCTTGCACATTATTGATATTGGCTCGTTCCTGGTAGGGGCCCGGTCTTGGTCAGGCCCGATCGAGGCAGGGGTCCGGTCCTAACAAAGGCGTGCTATGGGGCCCGGTCAGGACTAGGGCCCCGTCGACCGTCACAACAGGGCCCGGTCCTGGCAAATTCTTGATACGGGCACGTTCTGGTGACACGGGCCCGTTCCTGTTAGGGGCCCGGTCTTGATCAGGCCGGATCGAGGCAGGGGCCCGGTCAGGGGCCCGGTGCTGGCAAATACGTGATATGGGTCCCGATCAAAGCGAACGCCCGGTCACAACAGGGCCCGGTCCTTGCATTTTCTTGATACGGGAGCCCACAACAGCCCACAGCAGCCCACATCAGCCCACATCAGCCCACATCAGCCCACAGCAGCCCACACTCCACAGCAGCCTACAACAGCCCACAGCAGCCCACAGCAACCCACAGCAGCCTACAACAGCCCACAGCAGCCCACAGCAGCAGCAACAGCAGCCAACAACAGCAGCATCCCATAGCAGCCCAAATAAGCCCAAAGCAGTCCGCAGCAGCCCACAGCAGTAGTCCGCAGCAACCCACAGCAGTAGTCCACAGCAGCCCGCAGAAGTAGCGGCAGCAGCCCACAGCAGCCCACAGCAGCAGCGGCAGCAGCTGACCCTTGCTTCTGACAGGGGACGGTGTTTATTACATCCACTGTCCACCGTCCCTTCCCCCCCCCCCCCCTCCGCCGCTTCACATCTGGTCACCAGCCCTCCTCGTCCTCCCTCCCCGTCCCTCCCGTCTTCGGGCCCGGGGACTGCAGCGGGCGGCGCGGCGTTACCACCAGCAGCGCCGCCCGCTGCCCGTCGCCCGCCGCCGCTGCCGCCGCCAGCCGGAGAATCAGTCGCCGCTCAGACGTTGCTGGGGGAGGTTGCTGGCTCGCGCTCCGCTCTCCAGCCACCTGTGACGCGACCTGTGCCAGCGACGGAGGGCATGCCAGGCGGCGAGATGCGCGAGACGCGCCGCCGTGTGCTGCAGGGGGTGTGCTCTGTGTGCGTGTGCGTGTATCTCGGGGCGGTGATCGGCCGAGGCGCCGCCAGAGCCGCCGAGGCCGAGGCGGACTCCACCGGCAGAGACCCGGCCTGGCCCGATCGGGCGCCCAAGTCCGTGGACTACGGACAGGACTACAGTGAGGAGACGGACCAGACATTGGAGAGTGAGACCAGGCCTAGTCCGAGGTTCGCGTACGTGGCGGAGCCCGTGGCGACCACGACGCCGGCGCCGGACACCGTGTCGATCACGACGCCGGCGCCGGACGGCGGACGGAAAGACACGATACTGGAGAATGTGTTCATCAGTGTGAAGACGTCCGGACAGTTCCACGAGACGAGGCTCAAACCTGTGCTGGACACGTGGTTCCCGCACGTCAAGGAGCAGGTAAGCAGGCACGCGGTGGCTGCACATGCCACGTGTTCGGAGGGGCATGTCGTCCGCCTGACCAACATTCCCTGCAGTGTTTGTGTCATGCGATTCACGGATTTATGTTGCTGATGGCATTGCGTTTTACTTGTGGCTATGTTCTCAGCGCGAATCACGCATTGTGTATCTATCCGCAACCTATCTATGTTTCGAAGTGTAAAGGATGCATCACCAACATATTTTTTATGTCAATTGCCACCTTTCGGTGGTTGGAGTTTTGGCCAGGAATAAGATAGCCACACAGCATGCTGGGAACTTTGTGAGCGGGGATTTCAGCTAGCTACCGCTTTTGTCGCTTCTCAAGTCGCATCAGCATCAACACACATGTCAATGTGAGAAACGTAAACGCTCGTTAGCTCTAAACTGGCCGGCGGATCAGTCGAACATTCCCACGCGTGGCAGCCTGCGTCTGGTCACAGCTAATACAGCCGATTGCCTCCACGTGTGCTGGGCCTCACCGATCACATGGCGGACATCCGAACGAGATCTGCTGTGTTTCGTGTGGTCCCGGCCTGCGGCTGCTTCTCATGTCAGACAGCTCGGAAACTATAGAACATGATCCCGAATACATTGTAGTTTATGGCCCATGAACAACGGACTATTTGTGACAGCCCCGATTACACTTCAAGCGCATGATTCGATCTTCATCCAAACATGCCCGTCTCCTTGTTCACCACACTAACAACGCGTAAACGCATTAATCGCGTGCGGTATGTCGGCGACCTCCTCCGGTCTGGCTGATCCGCCGTCCTCGCGGGTCGATCAAACGCTCGGTTTCATATCGAGCAGCCAGGCGTGCGTGCAGCCCGTGCTCGTCCCTCCCAGTCTCCCTCCCGCTCCTCCGCCGAGAGCACCCCCGAGACGCCGGGCCGACCGACGGCTCCCGTGTTTTCCCACGCTCTCTGCGCGGCGGCGGCGGCGCGCCGGCAGAGCCAACGTATCGCGTATCAGAGTGTAAATATTGACCCAGCGATCACACGTCGTGTCGCTCGCGGCGGACCGATGCAGCCCTGAGGCAACTCTGCATCGCGCGGACAGCGGCAGTGGCGGTCCTCCTGAGCGGGGCTTCGCTGCATCGCGCGGACAGCGGCAGTGGCGGTCCTCCTGAGCGGGGCTTCGCTGCATCGCGCGGACAGCGGCAGTGGCGGTCCTCCTGAGCGGGGCTTCACTGCTGAGCGGGGTCAGGCGGCGGGAACGGATCGGTTGTCGGCGCCCGGTGACGGCCGGCGCGACATCGTGACGCGTTACCGCCGCCCGTCAACGGCGTCCGATCAGTTACCCTGGCCGGCGCCGGGGCCGTCTCGGTTCGATTGAGACGTGTCAGAAGAGGCGCCGGGCGGCGCGGGCCGCTCGAGCCGCCGCCAGCAGCCTCACTGAACCGCGTCCGATCGCTGGCGCCTTCAATTACCCCGGCGATAATGCTGGCGTCAATTACTCGGCGTCTGTTTCTCGCAGCGGCTGATCGCCGGCTGTTACTCGCCTCTTGAGTTCTCCTCGAGACAGTGTTGGTGGCAGCCGATGGTTTGCGGCGGGGGTCTGAGACGTCTCGGCGGTAACACGCCACACGAGAGTCGTGAGAGTCGGCGGCGGCAGGCTCATCGATCTCAGCAGAGCATTCGATCATCGCGGACCCCGACGGCGCGTTTGCGGGAGCGGGGGGGGGGGGGGAGCGCGGCGACCGCGCGCAGTTTACGACTCGCGCTGAGATTGTTACCGAATTGTCTTTACGAGCGGCGGGATTATCCGGCCCTCCAATGCGTCGGTGACAGGCGGAGATCACAGGGTGCCGTGCGGGGCCCCACCGGCACCCCTCGGCGCCGCCGCTGTGCGTTCCTTCCCACGACTCGCTGATTGCAGCCGTTGATCGCTGCTGTGCTTTATTGCAGCCGTTGCACGCCGCGTGCAGATCACCGCACGGTGCCGCGCCTCGCCTCGCCTCGCGGGACGACCCGGAACGCGGCGTGACGCTCCCACGGCGACAGATTCTAATCGGGCCAATATCCGGCCAGACACGCCTCCACCAACCTCTGCCGGCCGGAGACGCCTCCACCAGCCTCTGCCGGCCGGAGACGCAGGCTGCTCCCCGCCTGCACTAACCTCTGCCGGCCGGAGACGCGGACTGCTCCCCGCCTGCACTAACCTCTGCCGGCCGGAGACGCGGACTGTTCCCCGCCTGCACCAACCTCAGCCGGCCGGAGACGCGGACTGTTCCCCGCCTGCACTAACCTCTGCCGGCCGGAGACGCGGACTGCTCCCCGCCTGCACTAACCTCTGCCGGCCGGAGACGCGGACTGTTCCCCGCCTGCACTAACCTCTGCCGGCCGGAGACGCGGACTGCTCCCGCTTCCACCAGGCGCCATGCTCTGCCGGCCGGAGACGTGGTCGCGGCAATCTCAGGGCTCGTCAGCCGAGGCCTGGGAACTCAGCCGGCGTGTGAAAATCCCGGGTGGCCGGCGGCGCCGCGTGCGTTTTTGTTGCAGCGGTCGCGCGATTCTCAGAGCGGGGCGTGACCCCTGACCGGGCGTGACCCGGCGCCCTGACCTCTGACCCGCGCGGCCGTGTCGCGCCGGGTCCCGGCCGAGGAGCGGCGCGCTGGCCGGCGGGCGGCTCGTGCAGCGAGTGAGGCGACACAGTGCGCCGGCATGGGCCTAATGGCGCTTGTGATGGGTGTTGGGGTCGGGTCGCCATCAGTTCGTGTCGCCGACGTGACGCCGGGCGGGTCACGTGACGGGTGTGTGATCATGACAATTTGTCGGGGCATGATCCGGTGCATGGGTTGTAAATCACGGGCTTGGGTGCGGCTGTCGCGTTCATAACGCCCGCGGACCGCAGTGGGACACGAAACGCGACCGAGTCGGTGGTTTCTCACGGTTTTCGGGTCAGATTTGCGGGAACGTTTAAACACGGGCATCGTTCGGGTAAGACCATCAGCTAAGCTAGCGACTTGTCGGGTAATCTAGCGGCCTGGCGGGTAATCTGGTGGCCCGCTGAGTAATCTGGTGGCCCGCTGAGTAATCTGGTGACCCTGTGACCCGAGGGATGACCCGTGTGACCAGCGGACGGAAGCCGGGCAGACGGCGGTCGGCGGTGGTCGGCAGTCTTGTCTGTTCCCAGGGCCGAGCGACGCTCCCAGCCGCGCGGCGCCGTGATTGACTGTGATTGGCACAGAGAGCACCGTCAGTCGCAGGGCGACGACCAATCACGGCGCGCGTCGCCGCCACTCGGGTCTTACCTCAGTCTCGCAGTCAGCCTCAGTCAGCCTCGCTGGAAATGCCCGGCTCACGATAACGAACGGCGCCGGCTAATTGGACCGGAGATTGTGCCGCTGCCCGCTATACCACCCCATTTCTCTGAGCGTCTGAGCATAATGCCATCTAAGGTGTTTTGACTAAACACTTGGCTGAGATTGGGTACGTGCCAAGCCGGAGCCCAAACGCCCTTTGTGTCTGTTGTTTTGGATCAACAGTCTCAGCGTTCGCAGCACCCGCTGTCGTGTAACGAATGCTCCGCGGGCCTTGTTGATGCGTACTCCGCCGAGTGCTGATAGGGTAATTAATTTATCGCTACTGGTTAGCGATAGCGAGGCTGACACCGCAGGCGTGGCCGCTGGGTAACCGCTAATCATTACCCGGCCGCTAAATATTACCAACAAAAACTGCACGATCCGCTGCTGATCAGCTGTTGATTAGCTGCTGATCTGCTGACGATGCGCTGCTGATCAGCTGCTCATCTGCAGTGCAGTGCTGCTGAGATTGACGGTCTTCATGACGTCACAAAACTAATGCACCTCCCGGGTAACATGGTCAGGATTGGCGGAAAAGAAGACCACGTTCTCGCGTTGTCTGGCAACCTTCAGAGCCAGTGGTGGCACCGGCGGCGTCGCTCCCGCTCGCCTGGCCTCGCCTCCTACCTCGTCTCCCGTTACTCGGCTGGCCACCAGTGGTGACGGGGAGAGCAGGGGAGAACAGGGGTGAAGCGGGACGAGGAACGACGCACGTCGCCCGTGCACTGGATTCGGTGTCACGTGATAATTAGGTGCGGGTCTAACGAAATGTGAGCTGATGGGCCGGGGAGGGGAGGGGGACGCCAGGGCAGGGGAGGCGGCACAAGTGTTTGCCGCTGGGACGTGTGGCGGGGTATTTCAAGGTCTGGCACGGCGCAAATGGGGTGCAGGTGGTGTTGTTGGACGTAATGGTGGCTCTCAGGAACAAAGAGTTCGACGAGAGGTGTTGTGTGGCCACCAGAGTCTGCGGAGACGCCCAGATGTCACTAGTTTTTCAGGCGAATATTTGCATGCTTCTATGGAATCTGTAGTTTTAAGGACACGCAAATGGTTGTAGGATTTTAGTGTGATAACTTTACTGATAACTCGCATAAATGTTAATGATTTTGGAGGACATTTTTAAGTAACGAAATTCCAACACAATGTGTCCATTAATGACTCCTGTGAGAGTCCTTCGACGCATTTCTGTAATGCGGATATCTCGGCAATAATGGCCGTTAATCTCCTCTGGAGGCTGGCTCTGGAGACAATTATCTCCTCCGTAATGAGCTGCTGAGAGCGGCCGCCTGTCCTGGCGACTCTGAACCCCATGCCGGAGATAACGAGTCTCCGTCTCCAGGCATACATCAGACCCGAGAGATCGCCGCCGAATCACCGACAGGGGAAATGGCCGTCCAGTCACCACCATCGTCCCTCCATCGTCCCTCCATCGCCTCCATCGTCTCGCCATCGCCCCTCCATCGCCCACCATCGCCTCTCCATCGTCCCTACATCGCCTCCATCGCCTCCATCGTCCCTCCATCGCCTCTCCATCGTTCCTCTATCCAACCCTCCATCGCCCCACCATCGTCCCTCCATCGCCCCTACATCGTCCCTCTATCGTCCCTCCATCGCCCCTCCATCGTCCCTCCATCGTCTCTCCATCGCCTCTCCATCGTCCCTCCATCGTTCCTGCGACGCTGTGTGACAGTGGAGAGATGACCTCTCCGGGGAAAGCTCGCGACATGTCACTTGTCAGTAATTATCTCTGGATAATTATTTCGTTCTTCCTCCCGCTCGGCATTCCGGGAAGCTGCCTGATGGTAGCCGCCAGTCCTCTAGTTGGTCGGCCTGTGGCGGGCCTGATCTATCGACTCGTTTCTGCTCCGAGGAGCCCGCTGGGTGCCGGGCGGCGAGCGTCCACACTGTCCTGCAGTGAGTCGGCAGTGGGCGGCGCGAAGGGTCATTATATCGGCAGACCACCAGCGGCTGCGGAACCCCTGTTCAGAGTGTTCATTACAGCCGGTGACGCGCCGACCCCGGCAATTTGGCGGCGGGAAACGGTGGCGGCGCGACGGTGGCGCCGCACTGGCGGCGGCCGCCCCAGGCTGACCTTTCACCCGACCGCGCGGCTGATTGAAAGCTGGGCCAACAATGGGGAGGCGGCCCCCCGCAGCCGGCAGACCCCCGCCGCCGGCCCCTGGCTCGCCACAGGACCCCTGGCGGCCCCACGGCCGGCCCGGCGCCTACCCGGAACAAATGCATTTAGAAGAGGAAATTAAGAGTGCCGGTCTCCAGCTGTCTGCGAGAGCCGTTAGATGCCGGACAGGAAGGCCACAATATGAACAATATCCATAAGATGAACAAGTGATGAACAGTTTATATATGACGTGGTTCTTCACGTGGTTCCGTGTTGCAGACGTGGGTTCTTCACGTGGTTCCGTGGTTCCGACGTGGTTCTTTACATGGTTCCGTGTTGCAGACGTAGTTCTTCACGTAGTTCCGTGTTTTAGACGTGGTTCTTCACGTGGTTCCGTGTTGCAGACGTGGGTTCTTCACATGGTTCCGTGGTTCAGACGTGGTTCTTCACGTGATTCCGTGTTTTATACGTGGTTCTTCACGTGGTTCCGTGTTGCAGACGTGGGGGTTCACGTGGTTCCGTGGTTCAGACGTGGTTCTTTACGTGGTTCCGTGTTTCAGACGTGGTTCTTCACGGACGTGGACGACGCCGAACTGCAGGAGAAGACCGGCGGTCACGTGATCAACACCAACTGCTCATCGTCCCACCGACGAGACGCACTCTGCTGCAAAATGGCCGTCGAGTACGACGTCTTCATGGACAGCGGTAAAAAGTGAGTTTTCTTTTTCTGAGGATCCTCAGACAACAGCTCCGCGCTGGTCGGCTCGCTCATTAGGCCAGTCTTGATTGGTCGGCGCTGAAAAAGCTGTTCGTAGGTGGCTGTGAGAGTTCTTTGGATGCCACGCCTGGGAGAGCTGCCGCGAGCGCAGCTGGCTTCTTATGATCAGCTGTCTGCTGCTGGTGTTATGTGCTGCTGGTGTTATGTGCTGCTGGTGTTATCTGCTGCTGGTGTTATGTGCTGCTGGTGTTATGTGCTGCTGGTGTTAAGGCGCAGATAAGGCGAGTCTCTTCAGTCGAGGAAAGTGGGTTATGACATGAGGATGTTGTTTGATGTCGATCAGTCGTGCTCCGAAGCTCACATAGAAAGAAGGCTTAGCTGTGATTACATGATGATTGGTGGGAATGTCGATCACGAATCGACACGAGATTTACCACCATGTTTTTATCCGTCTTCACCATATAAACGTCTGATGTGTCGGCGTGTTGAGGTGTGCCCTATCTGTGCTTCGCCAGTGTCAACACGTTTCACTACATCAGGGTAAAATATGGCGTCACGTCTGCGTCTGATGACTGCGTCACGTCTGCGTCTGATGACTGCGTCACGTCTGCGTCTGATGACGGCGTCACGTCTGCGTCTGATGACGGCGTCACGTCTGCGTCTGATGACGACGTCACGTCTGCGTCTGATGACTGCGTCACGTCTGCGTCTGATGACGACGTCACGTCTGCGTCTGATGACGACGTCACGTCTGCGTCTGATGACGGCGTCACGTCTGCGTCTGATGACGGCGTCACGTCTGCGTCTGATGACGGCGTCACGTCTGCGTCTGGTGACGGCGTCACGTCTGCGTCTGATGACTGCGTCACGTCTGCGTCTGATGACGACGTCACGTCTGCGTCTGATGACGGCGTCACGTCTGCGTCTGATGAAGACGTCACGTCTGCGTCTGATGACGGGGTCACGTCTGCGTCTGATGACGACGTCACGTCTGCGTCTGATGACGTCACGTCTGCGTCTGATGACGGCGTCACGTCTGCGACTGATGGCGTCACGTCTGCGTCTGATGACGGCGTCATCAGTGGTGACCATCGCTATCACTGGCAGCCTTGGAATTTCGTCCGTTTTCTGGACTTCTTGGGTCCAAAGAATTTTGCTCTCTTCATTTTTTTTCCTCAAAATTTGCTCTCTTGTCACCTGAGCTTACCGAGATTGTAGTTAAAATATAATTCCATTTTCTCACAAGGATTTATTATCTATTACAAATGAGCAATTTTTACTTTCCAAGTAAAATAATGTAAACAATTATACAAAACTAACTTTCCTAACAATACAATTTTACTCTCGATACAATTTTACTTTTACTCTCCGAGATCAGGTCATGATACGAAAAATCCAACACTGATCACTGGTGACGGCGTCATCGCCGAGTCCGGGATTATGGCTGGGCGGCTGATGCAGTGGGAGGTTTTTTCCTGTGGGAAGCTGAGTGCGAGGCTGGGATGACATCAGATAAAAACACTCCCGTGATTTAGCTGTGAGTCATTCGAAGCAGAGAAGTTGAAATGCGACAAAGTTTTCTCACGCTGATTTATCCAAACCTAATGTTTCAGATTTTCTCCAATTTGAAGGTGGTTCGGATTTTAAACCGACCATCAAGCAACATATTGCAAAGCGTAATTGCTTCCAAGTATGGGTCATATACAGACCTTTACACGTACGTACCTTTACACGGCGAACGTAATATAGGCCAACGTAATACCTATATTACGTTGGCGTCTTTGGGGATGCCAAAAACGATCGTCGATATTTACGCTGGACCTTTAAAGGGAAATATTCACCCTTTCCCACAAAAATGGGGTTATTACTTGAAATCCGTAGACGAGACCAAAATATATTGTAAATTTATCACATTTTGCATATAACAATTCCTACCGAGAGATATTTCAAGCCAAAGTTGGGTAACGAATTTCGAATTCCGGGCTTGTCTCGTATTGTTTTTTGACAAAATTGTATGGAAAATATGTCTTGCACTCTGTCTATTGTGATTATGTGCCCTAATATACTATGCATGTAATGTTTCACCTTTGTATTGGTTTTTAACTGAGATAGCCATTATCTTTGGCCGTTATTGAAATGTATAAATTACTAAGGTAATTTTCCCCAAAACTTAACCGTTTTTAAGCAATTTTATTTACCATTTGCAAAATGCACCCAGGCTGGTGTAGCCGCTGATTGGCTGACAGCCACTTTGTCAGTCAATCCCACTTTGTCAGCCAATCAGCGGCGGTCTATAGCTCAATAATGACGTAATCATCCCAAATTTAAAACCTTAATTTGTATCAAGTTTAGTGACTTCGAGATAAAAAATATCACCAACGTTTTCAGCAGCACTTACTTCATATTTTCGACTACAACCAACGTATATTTGACAACTTTCAGAAAGGTGAAACATTCCATTTAACAATCAACAAACATTGAATAATAAGGTAACCAAATTAGCAGTTAACTTGGGCACCCTACGACGGCCTAGTTAGTGGTTGCGGCTCAATTTTTTTTTAATTGGTTCATTTGTTTTCAATATTAGGCGTTTTGTATAGTTTTGTCTCTGGCTGTATACAACACTATGTTTTAGCTTATCATGCAAGCAAATCAGTAAAACAAAAATCAACAAGCAATGACAAAACTGGCAATGAAATCGGAAGTTCACTTGGGCACGCAACGGCGACCCATTTAGTGTCGGTGATTTGTTTCAGGGACCAATTAGAGACGTTATCAAAAGAAAGAAAAGCGACAGCTATGTCGTGCTTCCAAATAGTGAAGGGAAAACACCGATCATGAACTCCGAAACAAACATATGTACTTGTTTGTTAAATTTCCCCAAAAATAATTTTCGAAATATAAAAAGTTGTGATTTCATTTTTAAATTGAGACTCGATCACTTTGATACCATACACGATGCATAAGATAATGCAGAAAAGTAGATCAAAATGTGAATATTTCCCTTTAAATGGTCAGACTGCACCCCGTTCGTGGTCAGCATGGCTTGTCGTTACCATGACAACGGGGGCACTCCGGATCACGTGTCCGTCGCTGTTTTGTCCCCGCGCACACCTGCCGCCCAGCTATGTGTGACGTCACGTCACGTGTCCGGCCGCGCGCGGCGCGCATCCCCACCGGCGGATGTCACGTGACCCGGCACTGACCAATGATGAGTCAGAGCGGCGGTCAGCTGCCGCGGCGATGGCCGGATGTGAGGCTTAGTTCCACGAATAGGATTAGCCCGGATTGCAATGGCAAATGACCGCTGGACTGGGAAACATTGAATGAGGTTGTATTGTAAGACCATTTAATGTTATTTTGAGCGTTTCTGTCTGCGTTGGCATATTGTGGTATTTTTAGCACCTGGGTGTTACAACATCCAGTCAACCAACATCCAGTCAATCAACATCCAGTCAACCAACATCCAGCCAACCAACATCCAGTCAACCAACCAAGCAGCCAAACCCGCCATCCATTCGAGACTGAACATTCAGCCAACACTATCGGCAGACAGGCTCTCTGTGCCACCCTGTTCCCGGGCCCTCGTCTGGCCTCCTATTTTACTCTGTGCAGCGGACCGGGCAATTGTCTGCGAACGGCGGACAGCTGAGTTTTGACACGGCGGCGCGGCCCACGGCAGGTGGTGAGCGGCTCACCTCACCTCTGACTCACGTCAGTCATGCTGAGTTCCGCCGGACACTGAGCTGAGCCGTCTGCCGAAAGGCCGGATCTCCTCACTTAAACACTCTGTCCAAAACCCTGCGTTGTTGTAGCTCCACGCTTTGAGAACCTGCACCCCTGTAAGCCGACGATTAAAGGTATAGGGCACAACGTTTTAACAGCTTGTAAGAGCCCTGTGTTTTCTCAGCTACCTGTTAACCTAATATTACTGTAGAGTGAGCATCACAAGCCCATCTGCGGTGTTGAATACGTAATCCATCCACCAGCCTGCTCAGGCTCTCCGCTAGCCTCCCTGGATTGCCGGAGAGGACGTCCCGCCATTCCTCAGGCTCTCTGTCTCAGTGGCCTGTCTTAATGAGCTCTCCCGTTAGCGGCGTGATGACCGATCCAACTACAGCTGAAGGCTTTCACGGCAGTGGTGTGCCCGTGACGCAGAAGCCACCCTGTGAGCGATGTCCTGTCCACGCAGTGACGTCATCAGCCCCAGAGAGCGAGAGCGAGAGCCAGAGCCAGAGCCAGAGCCAGAGAGACCGTGACGTATGGACCGTGGCTAAGCGCGGCGCTGCCTTGTCTTTGAAGTGGAGATGTTTTCTAGGAACACTGGGGATGCTAGGAACAACTAGGGGCGGGGACAAAGCGCGATTTTCTAGCTGTCTGCTGCCCTGTGCAGTGAAAAGACAAGAGCGATAATTTACGGATAATTTGCCATGGGTTATTGCGGCTGCTTCAAAGATGCCGCTGGCTCTCGATTGCGCCCACTGGTCCCGAAAGTGGCTCTCAGGAACTGTTCCTCGCGGCCGTGTCCCATTGGAAATCGTTCCGTTGCCTGAGGCTGTTATGCTCAACGTTGTTCGAGGACTGGACGAACTCAGCATGATGCCATTACCCTGCATTGTGTGAATTGGTCACTATAGTGATGTTTAGCAACAATTCACAACTTCGTTTCAAGACTAAACTGGCGCTGTGAATACAGTGCGACTTGGTGCATCATCGTACGAGCTGGGATGCGCCTGAACAATGTATCTTAAGATAAGAACAGCGTTTACATTACCAGTACCCGCATACCCGCATACAGGCTCAACCAGAAATACTTCTGGTCGGAGGGACGTAACCTCTGGTCAAAGGGACGGTACCTCTGCTCGGAGGGACGGTACCTCTCGTCGGAGGGACGGTACCTCTGGTCGGAGGGACGGTACCTCTCTGCTCGGAGGGACGGTACCTCTCTGGTCGGATGGACGGTACCTCTGGTCGGAGGGACGGTACCTCTCTGGTCGGATGGACGGTACCTCTGGTCGGAGGGACGGTACCTCTGTTCGGAGGGACGGTACCTCTCTGGTCGGAGGGACGGTATCTCTCTGGTCGGAGGGACGGCACCTCTCTGGTCGGAGGGACGGTACCTCTGGTTGGAGGGACGGTACCTCTGGTCGGAGGGACGGTACCTCTCGTACCAGAGAGGTACCGTCCCTCTCTGGTCGGAGAGACGGTACCTCTCTGGTCGGAGAGACAGTATCTCTGGTCGGAGGGTCGGTACTTCTGGTCGGAGGGACGGTATTTCTCTGGTCGGAGAGACGGCCGCCGCGTGGTAGCTCAGACTGCAAATCACGCCCACTAATTGTCCCGTTTAATTGGGTGCCGCTGTTGCGGGGGCTGGCGGGGGCGATGGTAGTGGTGCTGAGGGGCGGAGCGGGGCGTGCGCCACTGAAGCGCCGACCACAGGGCGGAGTCCAACGATAAATGGAGCTACCGGAGGAATATAACCCCGCCACATTCCCCTTCCAACATCAGACATCCTCCCACACCGCCACATCCCCCTTCCAACATCAGACATCCTCCCACACCGCCACATCCCCTTCCAACATCAGACATCCTCCCACACCGCCACATCCCCCTTCCAACATCAGACATCCTCCCACACCGCCACATCCCCTTCCAACATCAGTCATCCTCCCACACCGCCACATCCCCCTTCCACATCAGACATCCTCCCACACCGCCGCATCCCCCTTCCAACATCAGACATCCTCCCACACCGCCACATCCCCCTTCCAACATCAGACATCCTCCCACACCGCCACATCCCCCTTCCAACATCAGACATCCTCGGGAGCCGCTACATCCCCTTCCAACATCAGACATCCTCCCACACCGCCACATCCCCCTTCCAACATCAGACATCCTCACACACCGCCACATCCCCTTCCAACATCAGACATCCTCCCACACCGCCACATCCCCTTACAACATCAGACATCCTCCCACACCGCCACATCCCCCTTCCAACATCAGTCGTGTGTCTCCCCCAACGTCTCTTAGCCGCTGGCGCCGCTAAGGTTCCATTGTGCTCACCTAGACAGATCAGGCCCTGGACGGGGAGGCGTTCCAGGCCCTGGACGAGGAGGCGTTCGTTCGCCCCAGCATGTCGCCTCAGCCGGTGGCCAACTCATTCCAGCGGGCCATTATTTTATTTGAGCACTTTCAGTCTGTCGCACCAGCCCTCCGTCTCTCTCCCTCTCTCTCTTCTCTCTCCTCTATCCTCTTCCCTCTCTCTCTCTCTCTCAGTGGGATTCCTTCGTGACACCTGAATGCGGCGGTCTCCACGGGGAGCCGCAGTTTTCGGTCGTTTTTGTTAGCGCGCTCTGCGGGGCGCGTCCTTCGTAGTATTTTATCGGGACGTAAGAATGCCGGTACTCCTGCACTCTTTGTTGCTAATTAAGAGCGTATCTGGCGGCAGTGGTCCGGGGCTTTAATCTCCCGATTCGCAGCGCTGTGACGAAATTGGCATGTTTCTTTGACCGATGGCTTGTGCACGGATCTGCGCCCGGCTGATAAGCAATTAAACTTGATCAAGGCTGAGCCAGGACTGTTGTGCTGTGTGATGAAGAACATCTGTAGGTGCCATACAACCTCTGCAGTTGGAATGGTGCCCTTAGCCGAACATCATCTTCAAGTGTGGTTCGATTTTTAGGATGCAACCTTCACCGTTTTGAGAGCGTGATTTTGGTGTTAAGTGTATCGTCTTGAGGCGAGGACAGGAAAAGGAAACGACTCCGCGGGTGAAGCGGCAGCGTGACGTGGTCTGAAATTGCAGGCCGTCTGACTCCTGACCACCACCACCACACCACATCACCATCACCATCACCATCACCATCACCATCACCATCACCATCACCATTCACCACCACATCACCATCACCATCACCATCACCATCACCATCACCATCACCATTCACCATTCACCATTCACCATCCACCATCCACCATCCACCATCACCATCACCATCACCATCACCATTCACCACCACATCACCATTCACCACCACATCACCATCACCATCATCATCACCATCACCATCACCATCACCATCACCATCACCATCACCATCACCATCACCATCACCATCACCATCACCATCACCATCACCATCACCATCACCACCACCACCACATCACCATCACCATCACCATTCACCAGCCAGCACCCCGCCTCACCCCGCGGCTCTGCTCTGTGGCTATGTCAGTACAGAGCGGCCCATGATACCTGCCTGGTCTGCGGCTATGATACCTGCCTGGTCTGCGTCCCATGATACCTGCCTGGTCTGCGGCCGCCCCGTGCTCCTGAATCCACTCTGCTCTGTGGCTGTGTCGGTACAGAGCGGCCCATGATACCTGCCTGGTCTGCGGCCGCCCCGTGCTCCTGAATCCACTCTGCTCTGTGGCTGTGTCGGTACAGAGCGGCCCATGATACCTGCCTGGTCTGCGGCCGCCCCGTGCTCCTGAATCCACTCTGATCTGCGGCTGTGTCGGTACAGAGCGGCCCATGATACCTGCCTGGTCTGCGGCCGCCCCGTGCTCCTGAATCCACTCTGCTCTGTGGCTGTGTCGGTACAGAGCGGCCCATGATACCTGCCTGGTCTGCGGCCGCCCCGTGCTCCTGGATCCACTCTGCTCTGTGGCTCTGTCGATACAGAGCGGCCCATGATACCTGCCTGGTCTGCGGCCGCCCCGTGCTCCCGAATCCACGTCACTCCGTCAACTGTCCGGCGATTAATACCGATTAGTCGCGCTCGGCTGACACAGTTCTGCCGTTACTACAGCCAGGGGCGGATCCAGGATTTTCTAAGGCAGGGGGCTTCAGGCTTGAGGGCGGCATATTTCCTCGGTGACGGGGGCGGCATGGTGCCTTCCGAGGGCGGCATAATGCCTTCCGAGGGCGGCGATGTACCTTCCGAGGGCGGCATAATGCGTTGTGAGGGCGGCAAGATGTCTTCTGAGGGTGCCAGGGTGCCTTCCAAGAGTGCTACGATGCTGTTGGTAGACGCAAGGGCGCCCTGGCGGCCTCCCGAAAACGCTACGGCGCCTTCGGCGCCGGGCAATCCTATACAAAAATGGCGCCGTTTTCTAAGGCAGGGGGCTTCAGCCCCTACGGCCCCCCCCCCTGGATCCGCCACTGACTACAGCCACCGCTGGCTGCTTTCAAAAGCCGAGCGCCGGGACGGGATGGGACGGGACCGGGACCGGGACGCCTGTTTGGCCGGCCGGCTGGCACTGCTCCGTGCTCACAGCAGGTCAGGAGCTTCACTTCTGAATGATGTGAAGACTTCCTGGGCGGGGCCACAGACACCAACAGCTACCTGGCGGGAGGGAGACAGACTGAGACGGAGACCCAGGCACCTGGCCCGTTGCTGCCGAGCGCATGCGAACTAAAATCGTTATGGAGATTAGTACATCAATATATTAGCACCGTCCAAGTACCAAACGAACCTAAGCAGAGCTTTTAATGTATAAATGCAGAAGTCCCTGTTCAGTCTTACCGCAAATTCCGGCTCCAAAGTCGGTGCAATAACACATTCACACTGCGTGCGGATGGCTAAAGCTTGTTTGGGAAGAACTGTTTGCTCGCTCCTCTGTAGATGAGACAATCCAGGCGGGCGATTGGCGAAGTGCCTGATCTTGGACCCCTGGCCGCGGCGCTCGGCCCCTCTGAGGGGCTGACCAGGGCTCACTCTTTGTCCACTTTCCACACCTGTGCCGGCCCTGTGCCGGCCCTTTGTCCACCCCCGGTGCCGGGTGCCGCTGTTTTTCCGGATCCTGGCTCCCCGGCAGACGACTGCGCGCGGCCGGAAAAACAACGTTTTGTCAGTGGGTAATGACGCCAGAGCCAGGGGTGTGCGGGTGGAACGGAGAGGGGTGTTTGAGGCAGTGGCGACAGACGGGGGCTGGAGAAGGGAATGGAATAGGAAGGAACTGGGATAAGCATAGGGAGACTTGGCTCAACTGACTGCGATTCGACTGCAATTCAGGGTTGAGTGCAATTCGAGCGATCAGACGTGAGTCCGTGGTGATGAATTTCCTCCTGTCGTCTGTCGCCTTGCAGACGAGACAGATGCACATACGGACACCCGTCTAGTGGAATGCAGGAGCGCTGAGTGGGTGGCGCACAGCGCTGCGGCAGGCGTAAGGCACGATCGTGCCGTTATTCATCCCACTGAGGGCTCACGCTGGCCAAGTGACGCAACTCCGCGGCCGGCGCGATTCTGGTGCCTGTGTAGGTGGCTCTGCGGTCCCTCCTCTGCACCGAGCTGATCTTATCGACCACCCCTTCCTTCTCCGCGCCACTGAAGCGGGCTGAAATGAATAACTGGTCCGCGTTATAGAGGCCCGCTAACTTCAAAGGGAACGCGACCAGGGGGTGAAGATGGCAAACAGATACGTCGCTCCACGGAAAAACGACCCCGAGCCGGCTTTGTTGTCGGCAAAATAGCCTTCTTCCTGACGTTTTACCGTCCGAAATCAAGCGGAAAACCAATGATTTGCATTTTGCGCTATTTAATTTGCTAGCAGGGTACCAATTCATGGAAGCCTCGCAAATGCCACAAAGCTGTATTGTATTGTATTGTACACTTTATATTGTACAATGTAGAATACATAAGTTAGGTGTATACAGTCCAACAACTAGGCCAACAAGCTGCTGTGTCTGTCATATTAAATGTCCATGTGTGGATTGGAAATACACCTTGTCCAAAAATAGATGTCAATAAACGGCTTCCACACATTAGTCAACGTTGATTTGCTTTGCCTATGACCTGACCTGGCCTGTCTGGGACCTGTGCTAACCTGACCTGACATCTGACCCGCTCCGTTATAGGTGGTTCTGCCATTTCGATGACGACAACTATGTGAACACGGCTCGACTGGGAGAGCTTCTGTCCGGCTACAGTCCTCAGGAGGACTGGTACCTGGGCAAGAACAGCATCCGCACCCCGCTGCAGATCATGGACCGCACACACAACGGGGTGAGTCCAGCAGACCCAGATCAGGAGTCCAGCAGACCCAGAGATCAGGAGTCCAGCAGACCCAGAGATCAGGAGTCCGACAGAACCACACCGAGTCTACCAGAATCACACCGAGTCCGACAGAACCACACAGAGTCCACCAGAACCACACCGAGTCCGACAGAACCACACAGAGTCCACCAGAACCACACTAGTCCAAACCAAACCTTGCGACAGAACCAGACTGAGAGTCCGACAGAATCACACTGACAAAACCAAACTGGGATACCCCCCCCCCCCCCCCTCCTCCTCATCCCCTGTATTGCCGGCGGGCATTGGCAAGAGCCTAAGTCATTCACTTTGACACATACTGTGATGGTAGGGTAAAACATTGACAATCCGATGAGTTTTCAGAATTGTGTGAGACTTTGGAATTTGCCCCCCCCCCCCAACCACCCGCCTCCACCCCCACCACCACCACCGTTCTGGATCCGCCATGCACACATGTTATTAACTCTTGATTGACATCTTCACTTACATAGCACGTATTTGCACGCTGATTTCATCTGTCAAGCCATCCAACCCTGTCGGCTCCAGGGCGGATCAGTGCAATGCAATACACTCCAAATCGGAACGAACCGCGGCGGCAGTTAATCTGACAGCTTTGATCGGCCAAGCCAACCGTGCGTCTCAACACCTGCACGCTGTTTGGCTCGTCAGGGCGAGGGAGAGTGCGAGGTACTGACTGAGCACATTCCAAACTGACGACTCGGTCATCGCATTGGTCCAATGGGGCCGGCCAGTGCAGTGGCCAGTGTTTCGGACACATGCCGAATTTCTGTCACATCCTCATTACATCCACATTACATCCTCATTACATCCTTGTCGCATCCCTGTCACATCCTTGTCATATTTCTGTCACATCCTCATTACATCCTTGTCGCATCCCTGTCACATCCTTGTCATGTTTCTGTCACTATCCTTTCATTGTCACATCACCGTCTCCACTCCTACCACATCCGTCACATTCTTGCAACTTCGTCACATGCTTACAGCATCCATTCTGTATCTCTGCCACCCTCGAAACTCCTCACAATTCATGCCTTAACTCATTCATTCTGTTCCCTACCATCCTAGTTTGCACAGCCGGTTTGGATCCCTAGCAGCAGTATTCCCCGCCCACCCCACATCTCCATCATCTCCATCATCTCCATCATCTCCATCATCTCCATCATCTCCATCATCTCCATCATCTCCATCATCTCCATCATCATCATCTCCATCATCTCCATCATCTCCATCATCTCCATCATCTCCATCATCTCCATCATCTCCATCATCTCCATCATCTCCATCATCTCCATCATCTCCATCATCTCCATCATCTCCATCATCTCCATCATCTCCATCATCCCCACATTTCTCCATCTGGCTGTCGAATCAGCCCGGTAAACACATCTCTCCCGATCCTCTCCAGCCTCCGCGCGGCCTCAGTGACAAACATTTCTGGCGCCGCCGCCGCCGCCGCCCTGGGCGGGGTTTAATTAATTCTCGTCCGAGAAAAAGCTGTCAGCAGCGCCTGCTTTGATCGCCGCCTCCACAGCGGCGTCAGCGCCGTTCCTCGTCGGCCTCGCGCCGAATTGGCCCCACTCAGCGCTGGTGGCGCGGCCTCAATCCGCGCGGCATCTTCGGCGCAGCGGCGGCAAATTGGCGACATTTGCGGCGCGGTGCGGTGGCTGTAATGCGCCACGGTTACCGGGCGGTTACCACGCCGGTTACCGATGGTTACCGGCGATGACGAGCATGTCGCACAGTGCGGCGACATCATATGACGTCATCACGTCATCAGCGGCGGCCCCGCGCACACAGTGGCCACGGTGCCGCCGCTGGTCAGGTCGCTTCCTGGCTGGTATCTCTGTCATGGCGCCGTGTGCGCGCTGTTGGTGGGTTTGGCTGGTATCTGGCTGGTATCTCTCTGGCTGGTATCACTTCCTGGCTGGTATCTCTGTCATGGCGCGGTGTGCGCTGTTGGTGGGTTTGGCTGGTATCTGGCTTGTATCTCTCTGGCTGGTATTACTTACTGGCTGGTATCTCTCTGGCTGGTATCACTTCCTGGCTGGTATCTCTCTGGCTGGTATCCCTTCCTGGCTGGTATCTCTGTCATGGCGCCGTGTGCGCTGTTGGTGGGTTTGATCGTGGTCTCATCTTACCGGTAATAGCGACCGATGCTAGCGAACTCCGGACAGGGTGTTTTTTTTAGTGGTCTCAACTTATGTTATTAGGCTCGGGAGTTAAGCGACATATCCTAAGCCGTGCAAGCAAAACCTAACCATGTCAACCTAACCCAACCAAACCATTAACCCAAGTCCGGTGGTCATTATTTGTATTTGAAGCATGAATAAAACCACACATATGCAATGCAATTGTAGGAAGTTCGCTAGCTTCGGTCACTGTTAGAAGAATAAGAAAAGAAGAACTAATTTTGTACCATACAATTAATGTATTCCTACAATTATTGTCGGTTTGCACAGCTCAAAAGCATCCACGTTAGCATCATGCGTACGAAGTTCGCCTCTGGCGTTTGCTTTGTATTATATCGGTGA
Organism: Chirona hameri; assembly: GCA_036785665.1. Taxonomy (NCBI): domain Eukaryota; kingdom Metazoa; phylum Arthropoda; class Thecostraca; order Balanomorpha; family Balanidae; genus Chirona; species Chirona hameri. The sequence continues at coordinate 38,990 of JAXIVJ010010394.1, forward strand.
CACGTTTGGCTGGCCTGAGGTACGTGACATGGAACTTCAGGTGGCACGCGCGGCTCTGGCCGGTCCGGCCCGGCGGAATGAAGACGTCAGCGGCGGTGACAGGTTTACGGTGTCTCTGTGTGAAGGGACGGAGCTTCACGGTCGGCGATCACGGAGAGTCCACCGGTCCGCCCCCCCCCCCCCCCCCCTCCTCTCCCGGCGAGGGACACCAGACGCAGACGGCACGGCTGGGGACGGTTCGCCGGCCCGGTGTGTGTTAACCCGCCGTAAACGTCATCCAGGGCGGAGGGCCGCGGCGGGGGGCGGCCGCCGAGAGCAGGGTCGCGGGGCTCCGCGAACCATGACTACTCGTCTGAAATGGCAGCGCACGCTGGGCGCAGGAGTGATTCGTTGCGGTTTGTGAGTTGTCTCGGAGGATTTCGGCGTAAGCGTCGGTGTGTGCGACTGTGACGGTGGGATGTGGCGTGGCCTGCGGGGAACATAAACAACGTTTGATGTTGGCTCCTTGCTGCACGCGGGTCGTAAATGCAAATTACAGCTTCGGAGATGTTGCGATCTCATCTGGGGACTATAATTGTCATAGGCCACAAGTAGGCAGCTCGGGATATACCCAACGTCGTTTGAATTTTTCTAAAATTTAACCTCAGACTTTCCTAATGAGTGATCGGCGTCATTAGAAATAATTTCGCGTGCCAGTGAAACAATATTGCACACAACTCTGTGTTATAACACAGTCCGGTGTGTGTCTGGCCGCGATCTGCGTTCGAGTCTGCGTCGTCCAGCTGCGTTTTCGCGATCTGCGTTTGAGTCTGCGTCGTCCAGCTGCGTTTTCGCGATCTGCGTTTGAGTCTGCGTCGTTCAGCTGAGTTTTTACTGTGTCGTCTGTGGCCCTGAAGTCATGAGAGCCGGCGGCTGGCCGCGACACAGGACCGTCTGTACAAATACACAGAGACGTCCGCCGCGCGTACCAGGCCCGCCGGAAGTTTGGTCCCCACGTCACAAACAATACAGCGCCGAAATGTGCGGCAGCGCGCGCACCGGGCGCCGGGCGGCCGGCAGGCAAAAATTCCGCCGTCCCTTTGGGGATCCCTTTATCTTGACATTGAATCTGACCACCGCTTTGTCTCGGCTCGCGGCGGCTCGCGGAGCGGAGGACCCTTTGCCCGATCAATTTTCCAGCTTTGTTCCCTGCTGTCGACGGCGGGTTGTGGTGGGAGGGGGGGGGGGGGAGGGGGAGGGAAGTCGGGGAGGCGAGGTCATAAGGGATTCGGGAGGAATAACAGGCAATCCAACTCACTCGGTACAGACAGACGGCGAATTACGACATCAAGTAAGGTGAGCCTGGGCGGTAGTGGTTCAGACTATCCCTGATTGTTTTAGTAATTTGATTTACCGAATACTCACGTATTTTTGTAGTACTACGAAATAATGCTCGAGGATGATTTTTCTTCCATCTTATAGCTCTCGGCAAGACTGCTGAGCAGCTCATCATTATGTTAGAATACTGCACATTATGAGATTTGTACATTCGGGGAGAAACTACCGGTCCTGGTACCGCTGACGACCGTGGGTGCCCCGGTCACAGATCCCCGATCACCGATCCCTGGTCACCGGTCACCGGTCACCGGTCACCGGTCACCGGTCACCGATCCCGGTCACCGATCCCGGTCACCGATCCCGGTCACCGATCCCCGGTCACCCGTCCCCGGTCACCGATCCCCGGTCACCGATCCCAAGTCACCGATCCCCGGTCACCCGTCCCCGGCTGGCGGGTAGAGACGCTTCCCGTCTGACCGGCTCCGGGCGCTGCACTGTTCCGGCAGATTGCCTCTGTGCTAATTCTCGCCCTGTGACGGAGCGGCTGCTCGGCCGGGTCGGCCAAACCTGCCGGTCCTGTCTCGGTGCGGACAGCGCGCATCTGCCGCCACCGGCCGAGGATTCGCCGAGCGCTGACCGACACACCGGACCAACCGGAACCGGGGCGGCGGCATTCCTGTTAATTACCCCCGCGCCGGAGACCGGCCGGAGAACAGCGCAAACCGTGCCGCTTACGCAACTCGTTTGCGATGTCGGGGCGCCGCGTAATCCGGACTTAGCGCAGCCTGGGCGGACAAAATAGCCAAAACGTGTTACACGGTTGCGAAACTTTCGAAGTTAATGAATTCTGAAGTTGTGGAAATCGTCAAGCAAGTTTCGTCATTTCGTCTTTCGGCGAAGACGCTGCACCGTCGTCTGCTGTATAGGAGAATGAGTACCGCACCACGTACCACGTACCACGTACCACGTACCACGTACCACGTACCATGTACCACGTACCACGTACCACGTACCACGTACCACGTACCACGTACCACGTACCACGTACCTGACGAGAGCATCCACAGGGACGACCGGCCTTCGGCCGACCATCTCTTTGTGCAATTGCATGTGCAATAGGATTTTCACAGAGTCAAACCTTGCCAGCAGATGATGATGATGATCAGTGGTGGATCTAGGTGTTGAGTTTGGGGGGGAAATTCCAAAAAGTCTCACACAATTCTAAAAACTCGTCGGATTTCGCTTGCTTATGCATTGATAGATGATTTGAAGCAAACTTTCCTTAGTAAAAGTTGCTTAGATTTGCTTCTATATCAGGAAATGTGTCAATTTTGCGCCGATTGCAGGCGGTTTGGGGGAGGGGGGGGGGGGGGCAATTGCCCATTTTGCCCAACCGTAGATCCGCCACTTATGATGCTGATGATGACGATGATGACTGACGTGCTCCCTCTCCTGACGTTGCAGGACCGCGTATCGTTCTGGTTCGGCACGGGCGGCGCCGGGTTCTGCATCAGCCGGGCTCTGGCGCTGAAGATGTCTCCGTTCGCCAGGTGAGGAGGGCGCCATCGGCTGCCGGGAGAACGTGAGGGTCAGAGCGTGGCTGTAACTTTCCCAAATGGGGCAAGGATCTCATACTGGTTGGTGGTTTTGCTTGGTTGAGGTGAAAAAAGGCAAATTAGACGCCAGGAAACCTTCAAGTCTGACGAAAGTTGGTCAAGGCGAAAGTGAGCAAAACACAAAACTGGTAGGGCAATGTTGGTGGGGTAAACACAAAGTTGGCGGGGCAAAATAAAACACTGTTGAGGCAGTAGCCCACCATTTGAATAGGGAACTGGGCCCGTGGCTGAGAGCCGGTGCTGTCTGCACCGTGTACGGAGTGTCGGCGATAGTGTCACGCGGTCAGGCGCGGACTGCACACACACATTCATCACGGCGACCTATAAGGAGCGCCGACCGACTCACCCAAGCTCGGGATAAACCAAGTCAGTGCCGATGGCATTAATTCCGGACAATTCAACAGTTGCACTCGGTGGCACCCCTATGACTTTGAAGATTATATCTATGCATAGGATTATGGAAAGCGTCAAAAATGCATTCAGTTCAAAATATCTTCAGCACATTCAACTGTTTAATTTTGCACCATAGGCAGGTGCGAAATTGAACATTAATCAGGTACCTACTGTCAAAATTAACGACCTTTAATCTAAAATGAGTGAGGAAGCCGTGTATCCAATAATAATGTCCTACCATCAGGAATGTCCTGCTCTCTTAGGTCAGAGATCTGCGCTCTGTTGTCATGCCGCCTGATCGGAGTCGGCGGAAGCTGCTAGCGCTGACATAGCTCGGCCACCCAGCGGTCACCAGGCCGGCTGCGGATGCGTCAGCAGCAGCCGCGCTGAACACGACAGGAAGTCTGTTTCCGTTACATCACCTGACTGACGCGTTCTACCACACATTACTGCTCCGCTCCGAACAGGAAGCTCAACTGTCGTGCTGGAGACACTGATAAAACAATAAAGCTGATCAATTAGTTTGTAAAGGCATCCCAGTGAATGCACCCTCCCATCACATTATCGCCAACCATAAAATGAAATAATTTCGCGCTGAGTCGCGAACATTTTGTCTCTCCCTCGATTCAATCCCGTTTAACAATGCCTCTATTCTGGGTAGGATTGAACCTCAGTCGAATAGTTCTTTCTTCTCGGGAAGGGTGGGTTTTGAACGGTCGCCAGCCGCCAGCCGTCGCCATGACAACGGATAGAGCGTCAGCTGGCAGCCGTGTGGCGGCGACTCTACCGTCACTGCCGCGGGGCGGCGCTGCTGTGCCCGCGGCGATCTGTGACGCGTGGTGCCTGCCCGCGGCGATCGGCTGGAAATGGCGGCGTGTGGCGGCCGGCGGGGCTGTCCGGGACAATCCTGACCTCGGCCTGCACTGGACGTGTGAGGCCGACAACGGCGCGGATGCAGCGTGGTTGGCGTCAGCTGGCCGGCACAGAGCACCTGCTGCCCTCGGGCGACACGAGGCCGGACGGGGGCTAGTCTGGTGCTGACTGCTGCAGTGACGTGACGGGAGCTAGTCGGTCTGATTACGGTGGCGGTGCGGTGCGGGGTGCCTTAAAATACCAAACCAGCAGCACCACCACATTTGCCGTCATTGCTGAATGCTGGCACAACTTGAGAGCCCATTCTCGACCCAAAGAGCTCAGTCTTTGTGCGCGATTTCTGGAGCCCATGTCGTCTTCGGTGCCGCTGCACACATAGGCGTAACCACCTTCCGAAAGTAGATGGGGACGGAGGCACTTTGAAGTCGATTATTTCCATGCAATGCCCATAGGCGTAATGTTAAAATCCGAAAATGTTACTGGGGACTGATCGCCAGTGACCCCAGTGACCCCAGTGGTGGTTACGCGCCTGGCTGCACAGTCCGTGCTGATCTTCGCTCGACAGACCCACCTGCCGCTAACCCACCTGGACTGGATATTTTTTTCCCCCATCCAGCCGAAGCCTCTAATGGGTAAGAAACCCTAGCAAAACTTCGATAGTCATCTCTCCGCAGAACCCGCCGGGCCGGCGCACGCGACTCTCGCCGCCACTGGCGCAGTCCGCCGATGGATTAAGGTCGCGATTCGCGTGCGCGGCCGGCAGGTGTTGGCCGCACCACAAGCGGCCTGTGATTGCGTTACACTGAGGCGAGGCGGCCCGGCGGCAGAACACGGCGTCTGACGGGCGAGACGGCCCAAAGCCACCAAATCATCCAGTTCAAGGCTCGTATTGACTGCGCCGAGTCGCTGGGTTCTGTGAGACGGCCTGTTTTTATTGGGGCGTTTGACACGCGCTACCGGCCTGGCTGATGGCTGATGGCTGATGGCTGATCGCTACAGGCAATGAAGCGGAACGAAACAGGCCTTCAGAGCCTGACTGGCGCCGCCGTATACAATATTGTAGGGCTTCCAAGTATTAGTGCATTCATTTGGTTAAACGTCAAGTCAAGGTATTTGATCATGGACATTGAATCGACAGTATTGGTGAGATTGTTAAGTTTTGTCTGAAGGGACATCAGTGATCAGTCATACGAGAATTGGTAACTATGATGAAATGTTATAATGATCAGTGTGTCATTTGTCACGATAGTTCATGCACACGCTGTATACCTACTTGTCTGAAAAGGTCAACAAGTTGGAATTAAAAGTTAGAATGAAATACAATTATGATTAGTTTGCATATACAGCTCTATGTGTGGCTACATAGACACTGCTGCTCAGTGTCCATGCCTGTACAGTGTACCAGCACCACCATGCCAGCACGTACGGTGCCATCGCTCCAGCTGTGCTGACGTCATCTCTTCTCTGTTCCAGCGGCGGCCGGTTTATGCGCGTCGGCGACAAAATCCGACTACCTGATGACGTCACCATGGGCTATATTATCGGTGAGTGAGCCGACCATTCATGACTGGTGTTACGATCTGACTAGTAACTTACACGGCCTTCTGTACGCTGTTGCCTTCTCTAACTTCTTTCACAAACAAGGACGTTTTCATGCTGTTGAAGCATACAGGGATGTTTACGAGTAGGTTTAAGATCCCTGTTGTTGAGCATTTCAGGTTTGTCGGCCCGTAATAGCCGCGCAGATGGAGTTGATATCGATACTGGCTCAGCCAGCGTTGTTTTCGCCGAGTGCAGTGACGCATACTGCGCGTCGTATCGGATCACACAGATATGGCCAGTCACCAGGGCCAACTGGGCAGAACCGCCCCCCCCCCCCACACTCACTGGCCTCACCAGGGCCAACTAGGCAGAACCGCCCCCCCCCCCCACTCACTGGCCTCACCAGGGCCAACTGGGCAGAACCGCCCCCCCCCCCCCCACTCACTGGCCAGTCACCAGGGCCAACTGGGCAGAACCGCCCCCCCCCCCGCCCCCACTCACTGGCCTCACCAGGGCCAACTAGGCAGAACCGCCCCCCCCCCCCCCCCCCCCCACTCACTGGCCAGTCACCAGGGCCAACTAGGCAGAACCGCCCCCCCCACACACACACGCACACTCACTGGTCTCACCAGGGCCAACTGGGCAGAACCGCCCCCCCCCCGCTCACTGGCCAGTCACCAGGGCCAACTAGGCAGAACCGCCCCCCCCCCCCCCTCACTGGCCTCACCAGGGCCAACTAGGCAGAACCGCCCCCCCCCCTCACTGGTCCCACCAGGGCCAACTAGGCAGAACCGCCCCCCCCCTCACTGGCCTCACCAGGGCCAACTAGGCAGAACTGCCCCCCCCCCCCCCACTCACTGGCCAGTCACCAGGGCCAACTGGGCAGAACCGCTCCCCCCTCACTGGTCTCAGCAGGGCCAACTGGGCAGAACCGCCCCCCCCCCCTCACTGGTCTCACCAGGGCCAACTAGGCAGAACCGCCCCCCCTCACTGGTGTCACCAGGGCCAACTAGGCAGAACCGCCCCCCCTCACTGGTCCCACCAGGGCCAACTAGGCAGAACCGCCCCCCCCCCCCTCACTGGTGTCACCAGGGTCAACTAGGCAGAATCGCCCCCCCCCCCCCCACTCACTGGTCCCACCAGGGCCAACTAGGCAGAACCGCGCCCTCCCCCTCACTGGTCTCACCAGGGCCAACTAGGCAGAACCGCCTCCCCCCTCACTGGTCCCACCAGGGCCAACTAGGCAGAACCGCCCCCCCCCCCTCACTGGTCCCACCAGGGCCAACTAGGCAGAACCGCCCCCCCCCCCTCCTCACTGGTCTCACCAGGGCCAACTAGGCAGAACCGCCCCCCCCCCTCACTGGTCCCACCAGGGCAAACTAGGCAGAACCGCCCCCCCCCCCCTCACTGGTCCCACCAGGGCCAACTAGGCAGAACCCCCCCCCCCCCTCACTGGTCTCAGCAGGGCCAACTAGGCAGAACCCCCCCCCCTCACTGGCCTCAGCAGGGCCAACTAGGCAGAACCGCCCCCCCCCCTCACTGGTCCCACCAGGGCCAACTAGGCAGAACCGCCCCCCCCCCCCCTCACTGGTCCCACCAGGGCCAACTAGGCAGAACCGCCCCCCCCCCCTCACTGGTCCCACCAGGGCCAACTAGGCAGAACCGCCCCCCCCCCTCACTGGTCCCACCAGGGCCAACTAGGCAGAACCGCCCCCCCCCCTCACTGGTCTCAGCAGGACTAACTGGGCAGAACCCCCCCCCCCCCCTCACTGGTCTCACCAGGGCCAACTAGGCAGAACCGCCCCCCCCCCCTCACTGGACCCACCAGGGCCAACTAGGCAGAACCGCCCCCCCCCTCACTGGTCTCAGCAGGACTAACTAGGCAGACCCCCCCCCCCCCCTCACTGGTCTCACCAGGGCCAACTAGGCAGAACCGCCCCCCCCCTCACTGGTCCCACCAGGGCCAACTAGGCAGAACCGCCCCCCCCCCTCACTGGTCTCACCAGGGCCAACTAGGCAGAACCGCCCCCCCCTCACTGGTCCCACCAGGGCCAACTAGGCAGAACCGCCCCCCCCCCCCTCACTGGTCTCACCAGGGCCAACTAGGCAGAACCGCCCCCCCTCACTGGTCTCACCAGGGCCAACTAGGCAGAACCGCCCCCCCCCCTCACTGGTCCCACCAGGGCCAACTAGGCAGAACCGCCCCCTCCCCCGCACTGGTCTCACCAGGGCCAACTAGGCAGAACCGCCCCCCCCCCCCCCTCACTGGTCCCACCAGGGCCAACTAGGCAGAACCGCCCCCCCCCCCCTCACTGGTCTCACCAGGGCCAACTAGGCAGAACCGCCCCCCCCCCCTCACTGGTCTCACCAGGGCCAACTAGGCAGAACCGCCCCCCCCCCCCTCACTGGTCCCACCAGGGCCAACTAGGCAGAACCGCCCCCCCCCCCCCCTCACTGGTCTCACCAGGGCCAACTAGGCAGAACCGCCCCCCCCCCCCCTCACTGGTCCCACCAGGGCCAACTAGGCAGAACCGCCCCCCCCCCTCATTGGTCCCACCAGGGCCAACTAGGTAGAAACGCCCCCCCCCCCCTCACTGGTCCCACCAGGCCAACTAGGCAGAACCGC
>JAXIVJ010010395.1:2500-37500 GCA_036785665.1 Chirona hameri
CCATGGCAAATAAGAACGTCTTAAAATGTAGATTTATACCGGAGGCGTAACTTCGTCTGAGGAAGTTGCCTGAGCATGAATAGTTCGATAATTGAAATAGAAGATTTCAACAACAACAAAAATAGCATTTAAAAATGAGTTTCTTCTCGATGCCATCTATATTTGGTCTAATGCTGAGAGCACAAGAAAGGCTGGCGCCATTCGACCGTACCATCGATCGGAGCCGGATTCCACAGGACTGTACTGATAGGCCAGCCCGCCTGGCACCGGGACATCGCGGCACAGTATCTCACCACCCATGGTGCGGGGACGTAACAAAACTACTGGGCGTCCGAGTCGATTAGAACTGCGAGTGCCAGTTCAGGCTAATCAAGCTGGCAGATGCAGGAAAATAAAGCATGGAGCATCACATGGTTTTGTTCAACTTTCAAACATTCAAACTTCCAAACCTACAGCCCAGTCCACCCATGTAGCTCAGTAGGGAGAGCGCTGGGCTTCTGACCTCACCCGGTAGTGACAGCACGGGTTCGAGTCGCTTCGGCGCTCGCTATATTTTGCTCCTGGGTGAGATACAGACTGGTTATTGATTAAACACTGATTGAATCGATTGGAATCGTTCAATCAAAATTCATTGAATCAAAACATAATTGATTCACCACCAGATATTTTGATTCATGAATCGTGATTGAATCAAAACCCGCATCAAATCAAGGCTGATTGAATCAAAAGATTTAACGATTCAAGTACACTGGTAAATTGTCCAAATACACGGAGTCCCGGTGGCTACATTCAATTATACTGAAATACTATTGCTGTACCAATGTTTTAATGATCATATATATTGATGTTTCCATTTTTATTGATTTGACATAAATTCACCTCATATATTCAAATGTTGAATCAAACGTGAATCAATTAAAATATTTGTTTGATTCTTTGAATCAGAATGAATCAATTCTCAAAATTGTATCCGTGAATCGAACGGTGATTGAATCATTCAGATTCCAAAATGAATCATGATTGAATCGTTCCAAAAACGTTGAATCAATAACCAGTCTGGTGAGATAGTCTGCGGCCGGCGGCAGCGGTCGTGTTCAGTCAGGTGACGTCAGAGGGCGGGGCGGACCGTGTCCAGGTATGCCGGCACGTAAAACTTTCGCTTTTAAATTCTGTCGGATACCAGGAATTGTGCGATCGGAAAGAGGCCAGGGCTCTGCGCAACAAGTTCTGATTAGCCCGGTAACATCTGCACTTGGAAACACACCCGTTTAAAGGGAATAGTTAACCTTTAACATGGGGTTTGAACTGAGATAGCAGATTTGTAGAGTCAGATCGAAAAACGGGTTGTGGTGAACAGGGGCGGATCCAGGATTGTTGAAGGGGGGGGGCGGCAGGGTATAGGGGGCGCATTTTTTTCCGGGGAACAGGGGCGCATTTTTTCCGGGAAATTGGGGGCGCCATTTCTTCAAACATGCACCCTATGTATAACCATTTTTGTTCTCTCTCGCCCCTCTCGCCCTCTCGGCCCTCTCTCGCCCTCTCGCTCGCCCTCTCGCTCGCCCTCTCGCTCGCTCTCTTCGCTTCAGCTCTCTCGCTCGCTCTCTCGGCTCGCTTTCGCTCGTCTCGCTCGCTCTCTCTTTCGCCTTCGCTGCTCTACTCGCTCGCTCTCTTCGCCTCGCTCTCTCGCTCGCTCTCTCGCTCGCATCTCTCGCTCGCTCTCGTCGCATCTCGCTCTCTCGCTCGCTCTCTCGCGCTCGCTCTCGCTCGCTCTCTCTCTCGCTCGCTCTCTCGCTCGCTCTCTCGCCTCGCTCCTCTCTCGCTCGCTCTCTCGCATCGCTCTCTCGCTCGCTCTCTCGCTCGCTCTCTCGCTCGCTCTCTCGCTCCGCTCTCTTCGCTTCGCTCTCTCGCTCGCTCTCTCGCTCTCGCTCATCGCTCTCGCTCTCGCTCTCGCTCTCGCTCTCGCTCTTCTGCTCTCGCTCTCGCTCTCGCTCTCGCTCTCGCTCTCGGCTCTCGCTCTCGCTCTCGCTCTCGCTCTCGCTCTCGCTCTCGATCTCTCGCTCTCGCTCTCGCTCGTCTGCTCTCGCTCTCGCTCTCGCTCTCGCTCTCGCTCTCGCTCTCGCTCTCGCTCTCGCTCTGCTCTCGCTCTTCGCTCTCCGCTCTCGGCTCTCGCTCTCGCTCTCGCTCTCGCCTCAGCTCGTCGCTCTCGCTCTCGCTCTCGCTCTCGCTCTCGCTCTCGCTCTCGCTCTCTCTCTCTCTCGTCTCTTTCTCGTCTGTCTCTCTCTCAATCTCTCTCTCTCTCTCTCTCTCTCTCTTCTCTCTCTCTCTCTCTCTCTCTCTCGCTCTCTCTCTCTCTCGTCTCTCTCTTCTCGTCTCTCTCTCTCTCTCTCCTCTCTCTTCTCTCTCTCTCTCTCTCTCTCTGTCTCTCTCTCTTCTCTCTCTCTCTCTCCTCTCTCTCTCTCTCTCTCTCTCTTCTCCTCTCTCTCCTCTCTCTCTCTCTCTCTCTCTCTCTCTCTCTCTCTCTCTGTCTCTCTCTCTCTCTCCTCTCTAGGAAGATTACCGTTCATGGTTTATTTACTCTTTTTGGCACAATCTAGTGCGATAACTCGTCACAACACACGAGGCTTTGACACGAGGCAAATCGCCGGATGTCGCTCAAATCGCCGGATGACTCTACCTTCTTACAGGACTTCAGCAAACATTGCAGCAAACATTGGAAGGGTGCGGCGCCGCGCTTCGGCGGGTATTCTCGCAGCTAGAAAATACTGAACTGCGCCAGATTTGCAAAATCTGTCAAGGCGCTAGAAGAGGCGCACCATGTCTAAAAAAAATAGCATAACAAAATATACCTAATCTAACCCGGGTGCCTGGTGCGCCTCTTCTGCGCCTTTTTCCAGGACGCTGTACGACAGCGCTTCCAATTAGAGGTTTTACGTCAAATCTGAAGACTTTCGACGTCAGATTCTAGAGTTAATCTAGAGGTTTTATGAAGATTTTCTGAGGATTATAGAGTTTTTCAGAAAAATTAGAGGTTCTTAGAGGTTTTGGGAATGTCCATGGGTTTTTGATCATGCATCGCCGCTTCGCGTATATAGGCTCCGTCGGCGCTCCGCGTAGAGCGCCCTCGGGGGGGGGGGGTGGCGGCCGGGGGGCGCCGCCCCCCGCCCGCCCCCCCCCCCTGTATCCGCCCTGGGGGGGGCGGGCGGCCGCCCCCCGCCGCCCCCCCCCCCCCCCCTGTATCCGCCCCTGGTGGTGAAAGAATTACCTCGCTACGTTAAGTAATTTCGACACAGGACTAGTGGGCCCCTTTTAGAAGAAGAAGTTTAATTTCCTCGAAACTTGTTTCGGGTCCTCACAACCAGGGCGTCGCCACGGTTTCAAACTACTAGGGACACATTGATACCTTAACACGCGCCCTGGAGGGGGGGGGGCGAAATCCGCCCACCCCTCCGGTTTTCGAGGATAGAGCAAAAACGGCGGCGCGCAGCGCCGCCGTTTTTTGTATACCTGTTTAGAAATGAACTTCCCGCATTATGTAAAATTCTTGGCCTCAGGTCATCTCAGGTCAGGTCACCAGACAGGTCACGTGATGACCTCAACTCCAAAACGTTTGCAGTAGTACCACAGCCACAGTTTTACGCCGATCGGTTTCAATCTTGCAAAACTTCATAAGGTCATAGATACCAACAATTTGCTTATCTCGGATTTCTAATATCGGTGACCTAAGGTCAGGTCAATTTTGTGACCGCCAACACGGTTTTATCAATAACTATCGACATAATGAATATAGAGTAGAGAAAACGGTACCAATATGTTTGTCTCGTCGAGACACGTCTCCCAATATGCAACATGACCAACTTGGGGTCACCACTTGACCTTGACCTGAGGTCAAATTGCACAGTTGACCTAACCCGGTCACCATGAATATGATTCGAAGCGCCTTGACAAGACACACGCGATGCGTAAACATTATTGCTTTATCTTATTAGGTAAAAGGTTATTGGGGAAAACAGTTTTGAAAACAAAATCACCTTTTTGACATTCGATGACCTCTGGAGCCTAAACTATTGACCTCAGCTCAAATCTGAGGACACCTATGTCGATTGCATTTTTCAATGACTTTCTATTGCTTTTTTCCGTTTGCTGCTAACTATCATAGTTCCCGAGATATTTGGGGGTGTTCGAACCGAAGTCTTGAAAACTTGAAAATCTGACCCTTGATGACCTCTGGTGACCTCAATATTGACCTGAAAAAAAAATGAACGAAATACTTTCGAAAGAGCTTGTCTCGAGCTATCTAACGTCGTTTCCCGCTTGTCGCTACGTTGCGTGGTTTTCGAGATCATAGGGGGGGGGCGAAATCCGCCCCCCCCCCCCTCCAGGGCGTGTAATTATCAGAGGCCCTCCAGGGCGCGTGTTAAGCCGTCCCCTCCCGCGGGGGGGGGGGGTGCGGTCGGAAATATTTATAACTATGCAACGCTCATAGGCGTAATGTTAATGAGCTCAGCAGAATCCTATTTTATCTAGTGTTAACTGAATCGCTCAGTATACGGACATTGGTCGAGTTTTTTTTTACTTTTTTGCACTTACAAAAACAACATCTGGAAATTTCCTTCTTAGGATACCCAAAAACGCTCCAAAAATACATTTTAAGCGTGCATTAGACTTGTCTTGGGGGGGGGCATAGTTTGCCCCCTCCCCTTTGACCGTCTTGGGGGGGGGCATGGCCCCGTTTGCCCCCCCCCCCCCTGGATCCGCCTATGCGACCACGTACGGCCAAATCTGTGCCTTCAAGGGCGTCGCCACTCGCCTCGGTCTCAACGTTACTTGGAAAAATTCAAGTACATGTGTACTTCAACTTTTGATGATGTTGAGGTTATCTATCTGAAAGTTACTAGGGACATGTCCCGTGTCCCCAGCATGACCCCAGCAAAGGCAGTTTCGAATTTTACTAGGGACAGTCCTTGGTAGATTTTGAGGATTTGAAAATTACTAGGGACAATGTCCCTAGTGTCCCTAGTGGTGGCGACGCCCATGCTCACAACGGTTGTTTACGTTGCAAGCAGCCTACGTATATATGCCTAAGGTCCGTCTTATTGTGTGCAATAGTTTCCATATCCAAGCTACCATATGCATGACGTCATAATTGTCATGAAGTTTTTGATGGCCATGAAGGAGAAAAGAGAAACATGCCCATTTTTCGACGGATATCCATCTATTGTCCAAACAAATGCCATAGTCGTTTTTTTTAGCTCGAAATACCCCGTATAGCCAAATTGCAAGACAACTTTCAAGGTGACTTATTCCCTTTAAGATTCAGACTAAATTTATACAAATAATAAAAATACAAACATTCGTTTGGAAAGGCGGCTTCAGTGTAGGTGTGTGAACAGTGTCCTAGCATTGGGAAATTTGGGTGGAAAATGACACCGTCTGGGTACTATTTTTTCACTCTTTTGCCTTAGTTTTACTGTGAATTTTCCACTCCTTATTTTAAAATGTATTGGATAATTGGAAACCTGATACTGATTTATGGATGTAATGATGGGGACAGTGCCTGTGAATGGAAAGACAGGTAATAATTGGCATAGGTATAACGAATTTTGGTGAGCAGGTAATTGGGTTATAAAGCCTGGACATATGCTTTTTGGTTTAATTTTCCACTCTGTATACTTATTTTTAGTCAGAATATTCCACTCCGCACCCCAGCTCCAAAACAATTCTAGGAGCCTGCAGTGTGATGGATAATTCATCCGCAAACAACATACTAAGCGTGGCTGGCATGTGTACCGTGTACTCTGATGATATCAATGCTGTCCAAGGCAGTCCACTTTTGGCACAGCTCCCTTCCAGCCACGTGCATGCTGACCCCGTGGCCTAAATGGCCCGATCACGCCGCCGGCGGCGATCCATACCGGCACTGCGTGCGTGTCTCCAGTCCATCCATACCCCCCCCCCCCCCTCCCAGTCCATACATATCCCGCCCCTCCCAGTCCATACATACCCCCCCCCCCCCCCAGTCCATCCATACCCCCCTCCCAGTCCATACATACCCCCCCCCCCAGTCCATCCGTACCCCCCCCCCCCCCTCCCAGTCCATCCATATCCCGCCCCTCCCAGTCCATACATACCCCCCCAGTCCATCCATACCCCCCCCCCTCCCAGTCCATCCATATCCCCCCTCCCAGTCCATCCATACCCCCCCCCCCCAGTCCATCCATACCCCCCCCCCCCCCCCTCCCAGTCCATCCATACCCCCCCTCCCAGTCCATACATACCCCCCCCCCCCAGTCCATCCATACCCCCCCCCCTCCCAGTCCATCCATATCCCCCCTCCCAGTCCATCCATACCCCCCCCCCCCCCAGTCCATCAATATCCCCCCTCCCAGTCCATCCATATCCCCCCTCCCAGTCCATCCATACCCCCCCCCCCCAGTCCATCCATACCCCCCCCCCCTCCCAGTCCATCCATACCCCCCCCCCCAGTCCATCCATACCCCCCCCCCCCCCCTCCCAGTCCATCCATACCCCCCTCCCAGTCCATACATACCCCCCCCCCAGTCCATCCATACCCCCCCCCCCCCTCCCAGTCCATCCATATCCCCCCTCCCAGTCCATCCATACCCCCCCCCCCCCAGTCCATCCATACCCCCCCCCCCCTCCCAGTCCATCCATACCCCCCCCCCCAGTCAATCCATACCCCCCCCCCCCCCCCCTCCCAGTCCATCCATACCCCCTCCCCCCAGTCCATCCATACCCCCCAGTCCATCCATAACCCCCCCCCCCCCCCCTCCCAGTCCATCCAGTCCATCCATACCCCCCCCCCCCCAGTCCATCCATACCCCCCCCCCCCCCAGTCCATCCATACCCCCCAGTCCATCCATACCCCCCCCCCCCCCCAGTCCATCCATCCCCCCAGTCCATCCATACCCCCCAGTCCATCCATACCCCCCCCCAGTCCACCCATACCCCCCTCCATCCATACCCCCCCCCCCCCAGTCCATCCATATCTCCCCCTCCCCTCCCAGTCCATCCATACCCCCCCCCCCCCCTTCCCAGTCCATCCATACCCCCCCCCCCTTCCTCCATACATCCCCCCCAGTCCATCCATCCCCCTCCCCCCAGTCCATCCATACCTCCGCCCCCTCCCAGTCCATCCATAACCCCCCCCCCCCCCCCCCTAGTCCATCCATACCCCCCCCCCCCCCTCCTCCCCAGTCAATTCATACCCCCCCCCCCCACCTCTCCTCCATCCATACTCCCCCCAGTCCATCCATACCCCTCCCCCCACCCCCCAGTCCATCCATACCCCCCCCCCCCCAGTCCATCCATCCATACTCTCCCCCCCCCCTCCCCCTCCCAGTCCATCCATATCCCCCCTCCCAGTCCATCCATACCCCCCCCCCTCCATACCCCCAGTCCATCCATACCTCCCCCCCCCCTCAATCCACACATACCCCCCCCCCCCCCAGTCCATCCATTACCCCCCCCCCCAATCCATCCATACCCCCCCCCCAGTCCACCCATACCCCCCCCCCCCCAGTCCATTCATACCCCCCCAGTCCATCCATACCCCCTCCCAGTCCACCCATACCCCCCCCCCTCCCCCAGTCCATCCATTACCCCCCCCCCCCCCAGTCCATACATACCCCCCCCCCCCCAGTCCAAACATACCCCCCCCCCCCAGTCCACCCATACCCCCCCCCAGTCCATCCATACCCCCCCCCCCCCAGTCCACCCATACCCCCCAGTC
The DNA here is from genome assembly GCA_036785665.1 of Chirona hameri. NCBI lineage: Eukaryota > Metazoa > Arthropoda > Thecostraca > Balanomorpha > Balanidae > Chirona > Chirona hameri. The sequence continues at coordinate 10,251 of JAXIVJ010010395.1, forward strand.
CATCCATACCCCCCTCCCAGTCCATCCATACCCCCCCCCCCCCCTCCCAGTCCATCTATAACCCCCCCCCCCCCCCCCCCCTCCAAGTCCATCCATACCCCCCCCCCCCAGTCCATCAATACCCCCCCTCCCAGTCCATACATACTCCCCTCCCCAGTCCATCCATACCCCCCCCCCCGTCCAACCATCCCCCCCAGTCCACCCATACCCCCCCCCCCCCCAGTCCATCCATACCCCCCCCCCCCCCCAGTCCATCCATCCCCCCCCAGTCCATCCATACCCCCTCCATCCATCCATACCTCCCCCTCCATCCATACCCCCCCCCCCAGTCCATCCATATCTCCCCCTCCCCTCCCAGTCCATCCATACCCCCCCCCTCCCCAGTCCATCCATACCCCCCTCTCCTCCATCCCCCCCCCCCCAGTCCATCCATCCCCTTCCCCCCCCCCAGTCCATCAATACCCCCCCCCCCCCCCTCTCCTCCATCCATCCCCCCAGTCCATCCATCCCCTCCACCCCCCCCCCCCAGTCCATCCATACCCCCCCCCCCCTCCCCAGTCCATCCATACCCCCCCCCCCTCTCCTCCATCCATACCCCCCCAGTCCATCCATACCCCCCAGTCCATCCATACCCCCCCCCCCCTCCCCCTCCCAGTCCATCCATCCCCCCTTCCAGTCCATCCATACCCCCCATCCATACCCCCCAGTCCATCCATACCCCCCCCCCCCCCGTCCACCCATACCCCCAGTCCATACATTACCCCCCCCCCGTCCATCCATTACCCCCCCCCCCCCCAGTCAACACATAACCCCCCCCCCCCAGTCCATCCATACCCCCCAGTCCATCCATACCCCCCCCCCCCCCTCCCAGTCCATCCATACCCCCCCCCCCCCCTCCCAGTCCATACATACCCCCCCCCCCCCCCAGTCCATACATATCCCCCCCAGTCCACCCATACCCCCCAGTCCATCCATACCCCCCCCCCCTAGTCCACCTATACCCCCCCCCCAGTATATCCATACCCCCCCCCCCCCCAGTCCATCCATACCCCCCCCCCCTCCCAGTCCATCCATTCCCCCCCCCCAGTCCATCCATACCCCCCCCCCCCCAGTCCATCCATACCCCCCCCCCCCCCCACAAGTCCACCAATACCCCCCCCCCCCATTCAATCCATCCCCCCCCCAGTCCATCCATACCTCCTCCCCCAGTCCATCCATACCCCCCCCCCCCCCAGTCCAACAATCCCCCCCCCCAGTCCATCCATATCCCCGCCCCCAGTCCATCCATACCCCCCCCCCCCCCTTACTCCTCCCCTCCTCCCCACCCCACCACCCCACCACCCCACCACCCCACCACCCCACCACCCCACCACCCCACCACCCCCACCACCACTCCCCCCCCCCCCCCCCCCGCCACCCCCCCCCCCCCCCCCTCCACCACCCCCGCCACCCCTGCCACCCCACCACCCACACCACCCCCACCACCCCCACCACCCCACCACCCCACCACCCCATCACCCCACCACCCCACCACCCCACCACCCCACCACCCCACCACCCCACCACCCCACCACAAGACCACCCCACCACCCCACCACAAGACCACCCCACCACCCCACCACCCCACCACAAGACCACCCCACCACCCCACCACAAGACCACCCCACCACCCCACCACCCCACCACAAGACCACCCCACCACCCCACCACCCCACCACCCCACCACCCCACCACCCCACCACCCCACCACCCCACCACCCCACCACAAGACCACCCCACCACCCCACCACCCCACCGCAAGACCACCCCACCACCCCACCACAAGACCACCCCACCACCCCACCACCCCACCACAAGACCACCCCACCACCCAACCACCCCACCACAAGACCACCCCACCACCCCACCACCCCACCACAAGACAACCCCACCACCCAACCACCCCACCACAAGACCACCCCACCACCCCACCACCCCACCACAAGACCACCCCACCACCCCACCACCCCACCACCCCACCACCCCACCACCCCACCACCCCACCACCCCACCACCCCACCACCCCACCACCCCACCACCCCACCACAAGACCACCACAAGACCACCCCACCACCCCACCACCCCACCACAAGACCACCCCACCACCCCATCACCCCACCACCCCACCACCCCACCACCCCACCATCCCACCACCCCACCACAAGACCACCCCACCACCCCACCACCCCACCACAAGACCACCCCACCACCCCACCACCCCACCACCCCACCACCCCACCACCCCACCACCCCACCACAAGACCACCCCACCACCCCACCACAAGACCACCCCACCACCCCACCACCCCACCACCCCACCACCCCACCACCCCACCACCCCACCACCCCACCACAAGACCACCCCACCACCCCACCACAAGACCACCCCACCACCCCACCACCCCACCACCCCACCACCCCACCACCCCACCACCCCACCACCCCACCACCCCACCACAAGACCACCCCACCACCCCACCACCCCACCGCAAGACCACCCCACCACCCCACCACAAGACCACCCCACCACCCCACCACCCCACCACAAGACCACCCCACCACCCAACCACCCCACCACAAGACCACCCCACCACCCCACCACCCCACCACAAGACAACCCCACCACCCAACCACCCCACCACAAGACCACCCCACCACAAGACCACCCCACCACCCCACCACCCCACCACCCCACCACCCCACCACCCCACCACCCCACCACCCCACCACCCCACCACCCCACCACCCCACCACCCCACCACAAGACCACCACAAGACCACCCCACCACCCCACCACCCCACCACAAGACCACCCCACCACCCCACCACCCCACCACAAGACCACCCCACCACAAGACCACAAGACCACCCCACCACCCCACCACCCCACCACAAGACCACCCCACCACCCAACCACCCCACCACAAGACCACCCCACCACCCCACCACAAGACCACCCCACCACAAGACCACCCCACCACCCCACCACCCCACCACCCCACTACCCACGCCGCCCCCGCCGCGAACCGTGGCGAAGTGGCAGCAGTACTGACCTGAAGGCGCTGGTGGGCTGGGGCAGCTCTGTACTGATCTGAAGGCGCTGGTGGGCTGGGGCAGCTCTGTACTGACCTGAAGGCGCTGGTGGGCTGGGGCAGCTCTGTACTGACCTGAAGGCGCTGGTGGGTCGTCCGGAGCTGGGGGAGCTCTGGGCGGTGCCGAACAGCGTGCGCTGTCGGTCGCGCGGCGTGAAGGGCCGACTGGTGTCCACGGTGCGGACCACGGCGCGGCCATCGCCGATCGCCGCCCGCGCCTGCAGACACCCACCACCGTCAGTCAGCCGCTCCTGCAGACACCCACCACCGTCAGCCAGACGCGCCTGCAGACACCCCCACCGTCAGTCAGCCAGACGCGCCTGCAGACACCCACCACCGTCAGTCAGCCAGACGCGCCTGCAGACACCCACCACCGTCAGCCAGACGCGCCTGCAGACACCCACCACCGTCAGTCAGTCAGACGCGCCTGCAGACACCCACCACCGTCAGCCAGACGCGCCTGCAGACACCCACCACCGTCAGTCAGCCAGACGCGCCTGCAGACACCCACCACCGTCAGCCAGACGCGCCTGCAGACACCCACCACCGTCAGTCAGCCAGACGCGCCTGCAGACACCCACCACCGTCAGTCAGCCAGACGCGCCTGCAGACACCCACCACCGTTAGCCAGCCAGACGCGCCTGCAGACACTCACCACCGTCAGTCAGCCAGACGCGCCTGCAGACACCCACCACCGTCAGTCAGCCAGACGCGCCTGCAGACACCCACCACCGTCAGTCAGCCGCGCCTGCAGACACCACCACCCCGTCAGTCAGCCAGACGCGCCTGCAGACACCCACCACCGTTAGCCAGACGCGCCTGCAGACACTCACCACCGTCAGTCAGCCAGACGCGCCTGCAGAAACCCACCACCGTCAGTCAGCCAGATGCGCCTGCAGACACCCACCACCGTCAGTCAGCCAGACGCGCCTGCAGACACCCACCACCGTCAGTCAGCCGCGCCTGCAGACACCCACCACCGTCAGTCAGACGCGCCTGCAGACACCCACCACCGTCAGTCAGCCGCGCCTGCAGACACCCACCACCGTCAGTCAGCCAGACGCGCCTGCAGACACCCACCACCGTCAGTCAGCCAGACGCACCTGCAGACACCCACCACCGTCAGTCAGCCGCGCCTGCAGACACCCACCACCGTCAGTCAGACGCGCCTGCAGACACCCACCACCGTCAGTCAGCCGCGCCTGCAGACACCCACCACCGTCAGTCAGCCAGACGCGCCTGCAGACACCCACCACCGTTAGCCAGACGCGCCTGCAGACACTCACCACCGTCAGTCAGCCAGACGCGCCTGCAGACACCCACCACCGCCAGTCGGCCAGATGCGCCTGCAGACACCCACCACCGTCAGTCAGCCAGACGCGCCTGCAGACACCCACCACCGTCAGTCAGCCGCGCCTGCAGACACCCACCACCGTTAGCCAGACGCGACTGCAGACACTCACCACCGTCAGTCAGCCAGACGCGCCTGCAGACACCCACCACCGTCAGTCAGCCAGACGCGCCTGCAGACACCCACCACCGTCAGTCAGCCAGACGCGCCTGCAGACACCCACCATCGTCAGTCAGACGCGCCTGCAGACACCCACCACCGTCAGTCAGACGCGCCTGCAGAAACCCACCACCGTCAGTCAGCCAGACGCGCCTGCAGACACCCACCACCGTCAGTCAGCCAGACGCGCCTGCAGACACCCACCACCGTCAGCCAGACGCGCCTGCAGACACCCACCACCGTCAGCCAGCCAGACGCGCCTGCAGACACCCGCCACTGTCAGTCAGCCAGACGCGCCTGCAGACACCCACCACCGTCAGTCAGACGCGCCTGCAGACACCCACCACCGTCAGCCAGACGCGCCTGCAGACACCCACCACCGTCAGTCAGACGCGCCTGCAGACACCCACCACCGTCAGTCAGCCGCGCCTGCAGACACCCACCACCGTCAGTCAGCCAGACGCGCCTGCAGACACCCACCACCGTCAGTCAGCCAGACGCGCCTGCAGACATCCACCACCGTCAGCCAGACGCGCCTGCAGACACCCACCACCGTCAGTCAGCCAGACGCGCCTGGAGACACCCACCACCGTCAGTCAGCCAGACGCGCCTGCAGACACCCACCACCGTCAGCCAAACGCGCCTGCAGACACCCACCACCGTCAGTCTGCCAGACGCGCCTGCAGACACCCACCACCGTCAGTCAGTCAGACGCGCCTGCAGACACACACCACCGTCAGTCAGCCAGACGCGCCTGCAGACACACACCACCGTCAGTCAGCCAGACGCGCCTGCAGACACCCACCACCGTCAGTCAGCCAGACGCGCCTGCAGACACCCACCACCGTCAGTCAGACGCGCCTGCAGACACCCACCCCACCGTCAGTCAGCCAGACGCGCCTGCAGACACCCACCACCGTCAGTCAGCCAGCCAGACGCGCCTGCAGACACCCACCACCGTCAGTCAGACGCGCCTGCAGACACCCACCACCGTCAGTCAGCCAGACGCGCCTGCAGACACCCACCACCGTCAGTCAGCCAGACGCGCCTGCAGACACCCACCACCGTCAGTCAGCCAGACGCGCCTGCAGACACCCACCACCGTCAGTCAGCCAGACCCTGCACAGACACCCACCACCGTCAGTCAGCCAGACGCGCCTGCAGACACTCACCACCGTCCGTCAGCCAGACGCGCCTGCAGACACCCACCACCGTCAGTCAGCCAGACGCGCCTGCAGACACCCACCACCGTTAGCCAGACGCGACTGCAGACACTCACCACCGTCAGTCAGCCAGACGCGCCTGCAGACACCCACCACCGTCAGTCAGCCAGACGCGCCTGCAGACACTCACCACCGTCAGTCAGCCAGACGCGCCTGCAGACACCCACCACCGTCAGTCAGCCAGACGCGCCTGCAGACACCCACCACCGTCAGTCAGCCAGACGCGCCTGCAGACACCCACCACCGTCAGTCAGCCAGATGCGCCTGCAGACACCCACCACCGTCAGTCAGCCAGACGCGCCTGCAGACACCCACCACCGTCAGTCAGCCAGACGCGCCTGCAGACACCCACCACCGTAAATCAGCCAGACGCGCCTGCAGACACCCACCACCGTCAGTCAGCCAGACGCGCCTGCAGACACCCACCACCGTCAGTCAGCCAGACGCGCCTGCAGACACCCACCACCGTCAGTCAGACAGCCGCGCCTGCAGACACCCACCACCGTCAGTCAGCCAGACGCGCCTGCAGACACCCACCACCGTCAGTCAGCCGCGCCTGCAGACACCCACCACCGTCAGCCAGACGCGGCTGCAGACACCCACCACCGTCAGTCAGCCGCGCCTGCAGACACCCACCACCGTCAGTCAGCCAGACGCGCCTGCAGACACCCACCACCGTCAGTCAGCCAGACGCGCCTGCAGACACCCACCAACGTCAGTCAGACGCGCCTGCAGACACCCACCACCGTCAGTCAGCCAGACGCGCCTGCAGACACCCACCACCGTCAGCCAGACGCACCTGCAGACACCCACCACCGTCAGCCAGACGCGCCTGCAGACACCCACCACCGTCAGTCAGCCAGACGCGCCTGCAGACACCCACCACCGTCAGTCAGCCAGACGCGCCTGCAGACACCCACCACCGTCAGTCAGCCAGACGCGCCTGCAGACACCCATCACCGTCAGTCAGCCAGACGCGCCTGCAGACACCCACCACCGTCAGTCAGCCAGACGCGCCTGCAGACACCCACCACCGTCAGTCAGCCAGACGCGCCTGCAGACACCCACCACCGTCAGTCAGACGCGCCTGCAGACACCCACCACCGTCAGTCAGCCAGCCGCGCCTGCAGACACCCACCACCGTCAGTCAGCCAGACGCGCCTGCAGACACCCACCACCGTCATTCAGACGCGCCTGCTGTTAAGATTGCAGATACGTTTCGGCCGGATGACACAAATTAAGTCAGGTTCGGGTATATATTTCAGAACAAAAACAACCAAAACAACGACAAAGATAAATGATAATACGAGATCCGCAAATTAATAACACACGAAAAACGGTACTAGGTTGGCCGGTGCTCTGGCCAGCGAATGGCTCTCAATGCCGTTCTCACCTCTGGTCGGCGCGTTGGTGGTGACCACAGAGAGACTCAAAATGTCTGCTCTGCCTGCTTCTGGTCGGCGGGGTTGCGTACGCAGTCAGCTCGGAATGCTCACTCCCGCGCGCCCCGCCGGCCCGGCTCGTGGTCACCTCGCGGTTACGTGACCGCCGCCGGCGCCGAGCGGCCTCCGCGCGAGCGAGGACGGGCGGCCGCGTATCATAAATAACTACGTACATCTACGGTAATACGAAAATACGACGTTACGTTAACGGATCTTAACATCCTCCCCACTCGAAAATAAGCGCAAATTATTTTCGAAAATAAAACAGAGATTAAAACACCGCGATGAAATGCCGACAACAAAAGGTAACACAGGAACGCGCTCTATGAGATCCATCAGATCGTCTGTCACTCACTTAAACCTCGCTTAGGCCAGACGGAGCCAGACGGGCAGCAGGTCGGCCATCTTGGCGTACCCCTTCGCGTTCAGGTGCACGCCGTCATCGTGGTACCACTGCTCTCGACACTTCTCCGTCACCGAGAGTCGGGGGCCGAGCCTCACCGTCAACGCGCGTCCCAGGAGTACCAGCGTCGCCGGGCAGGAGATGAGGTCTTGTGCCGATTCGATGGCCTCCTTGGTCGCCCTCTCCTGGTGATAAGACGCGGTCTTCTCCCAGGCCAGACCGCTCACCTGGCCGCCGGGGCGCGGGAGCGGGCCCAGCACCACGATGCCTGCCGGCTTCCTCTCGGAGAGGCGCAGAAGAGTCTCGCGCACGCACAACTTGACACGCATGTTGAGCCCTTCGTCGATGTGGCCGAGCCCGGTGGACCGGCTGTGCACATCGTTGCCGGTGACCCAGACGACGATGTTCCCTGGCTGCAGGTCGAACGTCTGGGTCGCGTGAAGCCATGGGACGAGGTCGTCTTGCACCCGGTTCAGGACGGACGTCCAGGTCGCTCCGCCGCGGCAGCGATTGACGAGAAGGTCGCCCCTGTAGCGGGAGGCCAGGCGTGCGTCTCGGCCCACCGAGTCTCCGAGTACGAGGTGTACCGCCGGACGGCGACGGTAGGAAGGCCGACGCGTACCGGCAGCGGGCAGAGGCGGCACCTCGCGGTTGCCCTCGCCGCTCGCCAGGTGCAGCCAGGCACGCGCCTCCTCCATCTCCTCGCGGGACATCAGTGCATGCGCCATCTCCCTCATGGTGAGCACCGCAGCTCTGCTGCGACCATCTGCTCCGGTGATGAGTGCATCTACCCGAGCCAGAGGCCATCGACCGCGGGGGCCTTCAGCGTGGACTAGCACCAGGTCTCCGACCTCGGGCAGCCTGACCGGACGGCCACGAGGTGAGACTGTCCATGAGCGCAGTGTCGCCACGTACTCCTTGGTCCACCTCGCGATGAGATGATCACAGACACGTTTTCTGTGTTTCCAGGCACGGTCGAGATGATCCATGTGTTCTTTCAGTGGTGCCAGAATACCACTGATGCTCGTGACGCCGAAGAGGAGGTGGGCCGGGGTGAGGAGCTCTGCGTCGACGGTTGTGAGGGGACGCAGGTTCAGATGGTAGGCCAGCTCGTACAGGGTCACAGTGAGCTCCTCGTAAGAGAGCCTGCACTGATGCAAAGTGATTTTCAAGCACTTCTTGGTGATGCCGACCAGTCGCTCCCAGAAGCCTCCCCACCATGGGGATGCTTCGGGGATGAAGCGCCACGTAACAGTGGGAGGAATGTGAGACAGCAGGGCGTGGAATGTCCTGGCGTTGTCGCTGAAGATCAGAGCCGGAGTTCCTCGCAGGGCGAAGAAACGCCGCAAGGCCAGCTTCACGTCCTCCACTCCTTGGGACGTCACCAGCTCGAGGTGGACTGCTCTCGATGTGGCGCACGTGATCAACAGGACCCAGACTTTCTTGTTGTCGCTCACATACAGTGGTCCGAAGAAGTCCATGCCGACTTTGGCAAAGGGCCGGCTCGGCTCCGTCCGGAAGGAAGGCAGCGAGCCATCGGCCGGTTGGTAGTTGAGGCCTCTGTACCTCCGACACCGTCTGCATGTGTCCACCACTCGCTTCGCACTTCTCCGCCTCACAAGGTATTCGCCTGATAGCAGAGCCAGGGTTGCTCTGACGCCTTGATGGAAACATCTCTGGTGTGCTTCGTCGATTATCAGCATCGTGATGTGAGCTAGCTCCGGAATGATGGGAAGCATGGGCTCGTTGGTGCGCGGGACAGAGCAGGCGATCCCGTTCTCGTCTAGTTGAGGTCTCAGTTTGGTCAGCTGAGACGTGGTGGGCAGGTGTCTTCCGCCTTCCAGAGCCTCCAGGTCAGCGCGAAAGGCGTTCCGTTGCGCCTCACGGATCCAGAAGTGGAGAGCATCACGGCGTTCTTCTGGTGTGAGTTGTCCCGTTGTCCGGTTGGCTCGGTCACTTCTGGCATTGTGAACGAACCGCATGGTCCATGCAGTCCGGTTCACCACCTGCTTCAGCGTGGAGCATGTCCTGATGTCGAAGATGCGCTCCGGTGTTTGAGCTGAGGTGGTCTCAGTCACCACGAGTGAGACCCTTTGCGTGGTTTCTTCCTTTGTCACTTTGGTCTCCTTGGTAGCGCTAGCTGAGAGTGGCTCCAGTGATCCGGCAGATCCGTCGGGGTCGAAATCCCCGAGGATGAACGATGGGCCGGTCCACCATCTCTTGCCACTACCCAGCTCAGACAGTGACGTGCCCCTGGTGCCCAGGTCGGCAGGGTTTTCGATCCCGCGGACGTGTCTCCACTGTTCCGGTCTCGTCAGTGAGAGGATCGAGCGTACTCGGTTCTCAACGAAGACTTTCCTGGGTTTGACGTTCCACAGCCAATGCAGGACGTCCGTTGAGTCAGACCAGAACACGACCACTGGACTTCTGAGCTTCAGTGTCTGCTGGATGAAGTTCATCAGCCTGGCCCCGATCAGAGCAGCCATTAGCTCGAGACGGGGAATGGTGAGGTTGGGGTTCAGAGGCGCCAGCCTTCCTTTAGCCATGACGAGCCGAGACTCCCCACCGTGTTCTGCATACACGGCGGTGCAGTAGGCTGACTTTGAGGCGTCGCAGAAGACATGGAAGGTGGCGTCTTCTGCTGCAGCGAGATGCGCGAAGACGCGCGGGAACAGCACGTCCTCCTTTGAAGCGCCAGACCACCACTTCTGAACTTGTCTTTGGACGTCTGCTGGGAGAGGGTCGTCCCATCCCAGAGAGGGTAGGCTCTTCCATGTGCTTTGGAAGATGATCTTGGCGCCAATCAACCATGGCGTTAGAACCCCCAACGGGTCGAAGGGTTTGGCCACGGCTGACAGGAGTTCACCCTTGGTAGTTGGACACGGGATGTCTGGAATCGTGACGGCCAGACAGTCGGTCTCGGTGTTCCACAGCATACCGAGTAGCTTGGAAGGAGGCGAGGTCTCCCCAGAGATCCGCACCTTGTGTAGCTCCATCCTTGCCTCTGAGAAGATTTGTCCGACTCTCTCGATTCCTGTCTGGGCCTCTTCCTTATCCTTGAAGGTGATGCATATGTCGTCCATGTAGGATCCCGACATGATCTTGCTGCAGAGCTCGGGTTCGGTGCTCGCGTACTCAGCCACGTGCATGCTGACGGTTTTCAGCAGCATATATGGCGAACAGCTGAGCCCGAACGGAACTCGGGCGAACCTCAGCACTTGATCTTGCCACAGGAACTGCAGATACCTTCGATCGGATTCGGGCACCGCGACCTGATGGAAGGCGGCTTTGATGTCTGCTTGACAGGCGACGTTTCCGGTGCGGAAGCAGAGTACCACGGCAGGGAGTTGGCGGAGCAGGTTTTCTCCAGGGTTCAAGTAGTCGTTGAAGCTGTGACCGGCCCCATCCTTGGCGGATCCGTCGAAGACGATACGCAGCTTCCCGTTCTGCCGTATGCTGTGATGCGGCAGGAAGAATGCATCAGAGACGGACGTTTCTCCAACGGGAGGCGTCCCGATGGAGGCGTCCTCCCCACCACGTGCGGCAGTCGGGGGCTCGGTAGTCATCGTCCTTCTGGTGGAGGCGGTTCCAGAGGGAGGAATCCCAGTAGAGCCGACCTCCCCACCGCCTGATGTCGTCGAAGGTGCTGCCTCGATCACTGCGTCGCGCAGCATTTCTGACAGCTTTCCCTGGTACTGTGCTGTCTCCTCTTCACTGAGCCTCTCCGTCATTCGGCTGGTACGGGTCCTGACAGCTCGGTAGTTGGACACTGGTCGGCTGTCCGTCTTCCACACGAGTGCCATCTCGTATCTCTGGTCGGTGTCGCTCCACGTTGGTGTCGGGAAACGAGAGCTTCTCGTAGTGTCGTCTTCCTCTTCAGAGATCCCGATCAGATCCAGGTCCCACATCCTTTCAACGGTACGACTGTGAAAGATGTGTCTTTGCGGCTGGTTGCTGGTGACATCGCTGCGCCCGTGGATGATGTAGCCGAACGTCGTATCGATGGCTCGGAGGCCGTGGCCGATCTCTACTTGTTCCCAGAGCACTACATCGTATAGTCTGTCGATGCCAATCAGTATATCGATTGGGCCGCCGGTGAAGTCGTCCGCCAGGCGCTCCGAGATTGGCATCGGCAGTGGTGGTGTCGCAGATGCAGGGGCAGGCGCGCACAGCCGATCGGTGCTCCAGAGTTCCAAGTAAACCGGGTGGTCTCCGAATCTGCTGCGTAGGTTGGCTCGGACCTTGTCGTAGCGTCGCGGCTCCTCTTTCTTTTCCTGGAAGCCCATGCACGCAAAGGTGCCTGATCCTGTGACTTCTAGTCCAAGCTCCTCCACCAGTGACGTCCGTACGTACGATGAATCGGACGCGCCGTCCAGCAGGATGCGGACCATTCGGTGGCCCTTTGGTCCGGTTGCTTCCACCACTGCTGTCTGGTAGTAGCAGGGCTGATCATGAGCCGCAACGTTGTAGTTCTGACGCTCTGGAAGCCGGAGTTGCTGCTGCCGTGAACCCACTCGATCGGCGTCGGCAGGTCGGAATACCTGTCCTCCGACATGGGCATATGGCGAAGCGGATGAGTTGACAGGTAGGGTCGCCTGTCCTCCGAGATGGGCAGGAGAGGAGTGATGCTGGGGAGCACTATCCTGTCTTGAGTAGTGCAGAGAGGAGTGGTGTCGTTCCCGGCATGTGTGGCAGGGCTGGCTTTTGCAGGACCGCACCTGGTGTGGACCGAGGCACTGATAGCATACGCCAGCCTTCCTCACCGTCCTCCAGCGCTCGTCGATCGTCATCCTGTGGTACGTCTGGCACTTGTTTAGGCCATGTTGACCCGTACCACAGGCTCTGCAGGTCCAGTCTTGCGACGGCTGCCTTCCTGACTTCTGACGTTGGACGCTGAGGGTGGAAGTCGTGGGAGGAGAGGCGGTTGGACGTGCCGGACTGGTGGCAGATTGTGCAGCCCGTGCAGTCTCTCGGATTGCCACCTCCTTCTCCAGGAACTCCAGGAACTCCTTGTAGCCGGACTTCTCCTGTCGCGCCCACTCCAATCTCCAGCTTTCCGGGATCTTGCTCTTCATGACAGGTAGCAGGATGTCAGAGAAGCTGTCCGGAGTCACCCCGAGGACGACGAGTGCTCTGGTGTGAGCAGTCAGGTGGTCGGTAAGGCTCCGCATGCCTTTCAAGTCGCTGCCGTTGTTGACGGTCGGCGAGTCGAGGAGTCTCGTCATGATGTTCTCCTTCTCGAGGTCATCACGATGGAAACGCTTTTCCAGGAGCTGGATCGCGGTGACGTAGCCGTCGCCGGACACGGGGATCCCCTCGATCGCCCTCTCGGCTGCGCCAGTCAGGTGGGACTTCAGAAGGACAAACTTCTGGATGTTGGCGTAGCGGCTGTTCTGGTGGATGGAGACGGAGAACAGCTCCCAGAAGGCTCTCCACCTCATCAGGTCTCCGTCGAAGGTCGGGATTTTCACCACCAGAGATGATCGGAGGTCGCTGCCCTGGCTGGTGTCCTGGTCGGGGGTCCTTCCGCTCGTTCCGCTCTCGATCCGGGTGAGCAGGCGGGTGCCCAGGAAGATCTCCTCCTCCAGCATGTCGCTGTGGCCAGACTCGTCTGCGTGTCCCTCTTTGTCTAGAAGGATTTGGACAGCGTTTAACTCATCCCTCAGTCCCTTTAGTTGGTGGAGTTTGTACGCCAGATAATCAGGATCCAAATCCCTGACCTCCTTTGTACGATATGCTTTTGTATCATTTACTGTTCTGGTTGCTTTCGTTCTGAGTCTCGTTCTGAGCTTTACTTTATCGTCCATGTTCAATATTAAAGGTTAAATTAAATGCTCAAAATGCAATGTTCAATGCCTCTGGAAGAATATAATATTTCTCTAAATTAATACTCTGGTTTAATGAACTGTAAATTTAACCACAAGTGCCCATCCGGCCCGGAGGACTATGTTAAGATTGCAGATACGTTTCGGCCGGATGACACAAATTAAGTCAGGTTCGGGTATATATTTCAGAACAAAAACAACCAAAACAACGACAAAGATAAATGATAATACGAGATCCGCAAATTAATAACACACGAAAAACGGTACTAGGTTGGCCGGTGCTCTGGCCAGCGAATGGCTCTCAATGCCGTTCTCACCTCTGGTCGGCGCGTTGGTGGTGACCACAGAGAGACTCAAAATGTCTGCTCTGCCTGCTTCTGGTCGGCGGGGTTGCGTACGCAGTCAGCTCGGAATGCTCACTCCCGCGCGCCCCGCCGGCCCGGCTCGTGGTCACCTCGCGGTTACGTGACCGCCGCCGGCGCCGAGCGGCCTCCGCGCGAGCGAGGACGGGCGGCCGCGTATCATAAATAACTACGTACATCTACGGTAATACGAAAATACGACGTTACGTTAACGGATCTTAACACCTGCAGACACTCACCACCGTCAGTCAGCCAGACGCGCCTGCAGACACCCACCACCGTCAGTCAGCCAGACGCGCCTGCAGACACCCACCACCGTTAGTCAGCCAGACGCGCCTGCAGACACCCACCACCGTCAGTCAGACGCGCCTGCAGACACCCACCACCGCCAGCCAGACGCGCCTGCAGACACCCACCACCGTCAGTCAGCCAGACGCGCCTGCAGACACCCACCACCGTCCGTCAGACGCGCCTGCAGACACCCACCACCGTCAGCCAGACGCGCCTGCAGACACCCACCACCGTCAGCCAGACCGGAGTTGCGCCGTTTATCACCGACGCATGAATTCCGTTGGCGGAAAGTCGCATTGTTAAAAGAGAAAGCAGACTGCAAAGCTGTGTGTCGCTTTAAAGACCAATTGTAGTTCGGAGGTTATTTCACAGTATGGATATAAATCTGTTGGTGGATTAGCACCACACAAGTGTCGCAACGTTGCCGTTCGGTGGCCGTGTGGTTTGCGGTTACCTCATGTATGATCTGCCGTCTGCGGTTACCTCATGTATGATCTGCCGTCTGCGGTTACCTCATGTATGATCTGCCGTCTGCGGTTACCTCATGTATGATCTGCCGTCTGCGGTTACCTCATGTATGATCTGCCGTCTGCGGTTACCTCATGTATGATCTGCCGTCTGCGGTTACCTCATGTATGATCTGCCGTCTGCGGTTACCTCATGTATGATCTGCCGTCTGCGGTTACCTCATGTATGATCTGCCGTCTGCGGTTACCTCATGTATGATCTGCCGTCTGCGGTTACCTCATGTATGATCTGCCGTCTGCTGTTACCTCATGTATGATCTGCCGTCTGCGGTTACCTCATGTATGATCTGCCGTCTGCGGTTACCTCATGTATGATCTGCCGTCTGCGGTTACCTCATGTATGATCTGCCGTCTGCGGTTACCTCATGTATGATCTGCCGTCTGCGGTTACCTCATGTATGATCTGCCGTCTGCGGTTACCTCATGTATGATCTGCCGTCTGCGGTTACCTCATGTATGATCTGCCGTCTGCGGTTACCTCATGTATGATCTGCCGTCTGCGGTTACCTCATGTATGATCTGCCGTCTGCGGTTACCTCATGTATGATCTGCCGTCTGCGGTTACCTCATGTATGATCTGCCGTCTGCGGTTACCTCATGTATGATCTGCCGTCTGCGGTTACCTCATGTATGATCTCGGCCGAGGTTTTCTTGGCCCTGGGCAGGGCGTAGAAGGGCAGCTCTCCGTTGGCGGGCAGGGCGCCGTGTCTGCCCGCTGACGCCTGGCCGCTCATCAGCTCAGTCATATCAGCCAGCTCCTGCTGCTGCTGCTGCTGCTGTTGCTGCTGCTGCTGGTGCCGCTGGTCCTCCTCGTCCGAGCTGCTCAGACGGCAGTAGTCGCTATAGTCCATCCATTCCTGCCGGCCAGACAGACGGCAGTAGTCGCTATAGTCGATGCATTCCTGCCGGCCGGTCAGCCGACACGCCGTCAGCAGCGGCACAGCACGACACTGACACTATACTGTCTTCAGACGTCAACAGCGGCACAGCACGACACTGACACTATACTGTCTTCAGACGTCAACAGCGGCACAGCACGACACTGACACTATACTGTCTTCAGACGTCAACAGCGGCACAGCACGACACTGACACTATACTGTCTTCAGACGTCAACAGCGGCACAGCACGACACTGACACTATACTGTCTTCAGACGTCAACAGCGGCACAGCACGACACTGACACTATACTGTCTTCAGACGTCAACAGCGGCACAGCACGACACTGACACTATACTGTCTTCAGACGTCAACAGCGGCACAGCACGACACTGACACTATACTGTCTTCAGACGTCAACAGCGGCACAGCACGACACTGACACTATACTGTCTTCAGACGTCAGCAGCGGCACAGCACGACACTGACACTATACTGTCTTCAGACGTCAACAGCGGTACAGCACGACACTGACACTATACTGTCTTCAGACGTCAACAGCGGCACAGCACGACACTGACACTATACTGTCTTCAGACGTCAACAGCGGCACAGCACGACACTGACACTATACTGTCTTCAGACGTCAACAGCGGCACAGCACGACACTGACACTATACTGTCTTCAGACGTCAACAGCGGCACAGCACGACACTGACACTATACTGTCTTCAGACGTCAACAGCGGCACAGCACGACACTGACACTATACTGTCTTCAGACGTCAACAGCGGCACAGCACGACACTGACACTATACTGTCTTTAGACGTCAACAGCGGCACAGCACGACACTGACACTATACTGTCTGCAGACGGTCAACAGCGGTACAAAGGTGACTCTAGTCTCTACCGCTCCCCGTCCACCACTGTACGGCTCCCAGACGACACAAGGCGACAGCCTTGTAGTTCACGCATTACCTATTGAGCTGGCTCGGTGTCGAGGAAACAAGAGAAATGAATGCTAACGGAGCAGGGACGGCGCCACAGGGAGGGGGAGGGGGGCAGGAGGGGCTGATTTTGTCTTGAAAATTGTGTTTAAAAAAATTTATTTGGATTTCTCAAAATTTTGAATTGAAAAAAAATCAAAAATCCGAGATAGCAGTTTGATAGCCCGGTCTAGTGTCCGTAATTGTATTTAAGACAATTGAGTTTATCTCAAATATCGCACCTTTGACAGTGTTTTCCACAAACCATTATTTTGCAACAAAAACCGAAGAACATGGCGTCACTCTGACGTCATTCCCGGTTGACCTATCACAACCTCATATTTTTACTTTTCACCAACATGTGTAGAATTGATGTGAGAGAAGGTACTGCAAGTTTGGTGACGATACCGGTGTTTGTTTAGGAGGTATTGCAAAATAACGGGAGGGGGGGGCAAAAAATAGCCCCCCCCCCCCCAGTAACTCGCGGGTTAAGACCGACTGAGGCAGGCCGAGACCCCCCAAGGCGATCGATGGCCCCTTAGACAGAGTACGCCATTATTCGTAACTTCGCATGTGACGGAAGTGGACGAGGTCACTTCGGAGAGGCGCCTCAACGGTTGGCCCCAAAGGGTGGTGTCTCCTGGTGTCTCCAGCTTGGTCCCCTCGGTCGCCTCGACTCCATGGGCGCAGGGGTGTGGTTTTATAAAAATGATTGTGGGTGCCCAAATTTAAACTCCTTGTACTCCCCCTGCTCCCGCTCCAGTAGCCAAAAAAAATATATATTGACGCTGATTTTGCATAGCTTTACTTCTGGCTGTTAACTGCCCAACACGTTGATTGACTGGAAAACGGGAACAGCCATCACTGCCTGCAGTCAACGTGAAGATAGCTTTAGCCCTAAAATATTATAACGCACTATCGCAGAATGCGTAGCCATTGTCACACACGGGAGTAAGCAAGTGTGTTGACTACAATGTGCAAACGGCATTGTGCCAATGTGCCATGAAGAAAGTTTCAAGAGCTTTTGATTGCCTTTTCCATTTGTTCTTAGCATCATACATAGTAACCGAGATATTCGGGAATTTCTTGAGCAAAGCCCTAAACTCGGAAAATTTGACCTCCGATGACCTCCGATGACCTCAATATTGACCTGAGACAAAAATGGCCGAATCGACTATGCATGGTCTTGTTAAAGAGTTTGCAAACGGGTTTTCTGCGTCTGTTAGCTTTTGTTAGCTTAGCCCCTTTTAGCTTTCGAGCTAGTGGGGGTTCATTTTGACCCCCACCAGGGCGAAGTTGTCTCAGAGGCCACCCGGGCGTGAATTAAAAACTTTCCAACATGTTTCCGATGTGGCACAAATGCCGTATAAAGCAAAAAACATCTCCAATAAAACAAAACATTAATCCGACAAGTACCTGGGGGGGGGGGGCGGGGGGAGGGGGTAGTAATGTTAAGGAAAAGACGATATATGGATTTATAGAGATTGTCGATTAACATATCAATTATAAAAGTGACAGCCCTAGACACTTTACGTAATGTGTTATCATCGTTTCCAGCATTGACACTTCTGTGTGTGGGTAATTATTTCATTGGATAATTAAAACGGCATCGATAATGCTTGTGAAACACTTCTTTATTGTGGTCGGTATTACCCCTCAGGTGGTTTTTCCAGATATAAGAAGATGATGTGCAAGCACTTCTTAAAATGGTGGAAAAAACAAACCATTTATATACATATCGAGTCATTCGCATTATTTGCGTTATGTTTTGGCAAGTTTCTTTCGAATTTTCAGCAAAGTCGTTTGAATTACTATGGACACTTAATTTGCACTCATAGCGTTTCATCCACCCGTGAGGGTACCTACCTAAAACGAAATTAATTAACATTTAAAGTAGCTTCAAACGATCGTCTCCCTTCATAGTTGCAAATGTATTACGAAGAAAACTTCTTAACGTTTGAGGGCAAGACAGACAAAGTTCAAGTGAATACAATACTACACAATTCTAAAGAATAGTGTTATCCAATGTGAAACCAACCTTCGGTTACTATATGGTGATCGCCGGTCGGGGCTACCCGCCGGTCGGGCTAACTAAAAAAATGCAAGGTCTTGCGGAAGCGCCTAAAAGTATAGTTTGTTTTTATTAGAATGCGTTCATTCATTTACTGGCTACACATATAAAATTGATTAACCTATAATGCGTTATATAGTGCGTTTATGGTAAAATTGAAAGAGCTTTAGCAGTATCTTTGGAACACCTTCCAAAGCTAAGGTGGTCGGGCCTCCCCTGCCTTCCTTAATATATATGTACGTTAGTAAATGCATGTGCATTGAACCCATTGAACAATTTCCAGTATGAAATAAAACAATGTTTGAATGAAAAAAATACTCACTTTCTTGACAGCGTAAGCCATGGCAACATATATTTTGGGACTTTCTGAAAGCAAAGGTGCAATCCTAACGGCTGGGAAGATTTCAATCTGATACTTGGTAAAAGACCTACTGTTAAATCGTGTAAATATTAACAGCTGACGTTCAGCGAAATCCTGACATATTTGTTTGTAGTTATTTATTCTATGCATTTTTTAACATGTGCTTGATTGCATGGGTGCCGAAGGACTATTGTGGGTGCCCATTTCAACTTTGTGGGTCCCCTGGCACCCACAAAGAGATAGGAAACCACACTCCTGCGATGGGGCACGTGTCCGGTGCACCCTTGTCCGTGTCCGGTCCTTGGCTGCGCCACTGATGCGTGATGAGCAGCTTCGCAAGACCGGCGACCTATACCATGGTGTATTAAATAGTGTTATTCATTTACACCAGGCTATACCTAGTAACTACAGACTGAATTATTTCCTGCCTAAAGGAAAATTAGGCCGCCGCAAAGGCTTCCCTTTGCCATGATATGGTAGCATTTTGATGTTTGCTTTATGGCGCTCGTGATTTTATCACAGAGCAGCAGAAGTTCCCGCTGCTTGTCCTTTCCGCATTCAACGAAATTTTCCTTTTCCAGTATCACCTATGTTGCACGTATGAGTGATGGGGAAAAAAATGAAAAAAATACCTGGCCAGAAAAGGTCGAAAGCCTTGACAGGAAATGATAAGAGAAAACGAAAGCGCATGGAGGAGTTCAAGAGGGAGCAGGCGAGGCTTCCCAAGCTAACCAGATTTTTTTGTTCGCAATGCAGGTAAGTGTATGACACTCAGGGGGTCCGCTCCGCCTCTTTAACATGGGGAAAAGGGCGACAAATATTAGCAACGTCCGCAGCTTGGTCGTGTTCACGCATCTGCTCATGAGCTAGGTTTGGCTGCCAACAGCTTTTTGGTCAATCAGCGTCTGCCGCTCTCGACGCTCATTGGTCGACGGCTGATGACGAGGACGTGGGTCAGAATAGCCGAACATCATTTGCTTACGTAACGTTAATTGCATGGCGCCGTGCGGAGGACATGGGTGTCTAAGAGCTTTTCGAGGATTTTTACTAGTCTGAGAAAACTTTGAGTTATACAAATGTATATGTGACAGTTCAATTAATTCTGATTCGATGTAACGCGACGTATTTACTATTTAGAGACCGCATGGGGCGGGAGAGCTCCTGCTACGTACAGCGCCCTGGCGCGTGCGTTGCCAGGCAACTAGAGTTGCAGAATTATGGTCCCAGCGTCCCAGCGCTAGGACCAGACCTGGTCACGGCCGTGACTAAAGCTGTGACTTGCCAGCTCATGCCGTGGCCGTGACTGGGCTGTGACCAAAGATCTCGGATTTTCTGCACTGGTCTCTACAGGCAACAACACATTGCGCCGCGCCGCGGCGCCCACTAGCAGAGCTAGGAGGGGGGGGGGGGTATGGCGGCCATGCCCCTCCCCCTAGACAAACTTCTAGACAAACCTCCTGAAATCGGCGCAAAATTGGCACATTTCCTGATATAGAAGAAAGTCCAAGCAATTTGTACTAAGGAAAGTTTGTTTTAAATCAGCTATCATTGCATAAGCAAGCGAAATCCGATGAGTTTTCAGAATTGTGTGAGACTTTTTGAAATTCCTCCCTCCCTCCAAAAAACCGTCCCCCCACCCACACACACCACCGTTCTGGATTCGCCAATGGCGGCGCCTGGTGGGCCGGCGTCGGCTGGAGACGCAGTGAGTGGGCGGGATGGTCTGGTGCGGAGACGCGGGGCGAGAAGTGTAATTTTAAACAGTTACTTTGAATTGCTTAAATGCATTCGACAATCGACTTATCTAATCAGATTTTAATGAAACTCGTCAAAAAGATGAGAATATATATTTTTGTGGGTAGGCTTTGGCCTTTTCCAAGAACTGTCAGACGCTATCATCGCAAATTGTCAACTGTTATAGCAGCGACTTTGTTTTATTTATCAGGTAAGCGTAGTGGAATTTTTCCTTAGCCATAATTTGGGTCGCATGATTTAAATTCAGACTATTCGAGTGTTATCACTGTTTGATTATTGTATGTGGTGGGTGTCTGGTCTGCCATCGTGAGCCAAAGAACGGTTAACTTTGCCGGCCCAAAATGTAAATAGTTTGAGTCCGATGACAATTTTCTCAACGGCATAAGATACATCGTTCAATTTGTGACAGATTGTTATTTTAATTTTAACAATCGGTCGGCAAATGAAGAAATCAGGCGACACACACCGGAGGAACGTGAGCGTTGGCGTTTTACGTAAGGCCGGAATCGCCGGTCATTGGAATTTGCCGGCCCATAACTTACAAATATTTGGGTCGCATTGCAATTTTCCCAACGTCATCCAATACATCGCTTAATTTGTGGTAGATAGACATCTTAAGTGTAACAATCGGCCGGTAAACGAGGAAACAAGCGGGAAAAACGGGGGGGGGGGGGAGTACGCGGCCGGCCGGAATCACCGGGCAGCAAACTGTTCTGGCCCATAACTTAAAAAGTTTGGGTCGGATTGCAATTTTCGCAACGGCACCCAATACAACGCTAAATTTGTGGTAGATAAACATCTTAAGTTTAAAAATCGGCCGACAAACGAAGGAACCAAGCGACAAAAAAGGGGGAGTGGTCTACGCGTTAACCCTACGTAGGCGACCGGCCGGCCGGCCGCGTGACCCACCTCCGCGTCACAGCAGCTGCGGGGTCGTTGCAACTAAATTACGAGTTGTCGCCACTTTTTCGGCCGGAGCGGTCTACCTGGTTTACATAGCCTTGATGACACTAATGGAAGAAAATGGATGTGAAGTGATTGGGGAATGGGAGGGAGAGGGAAGTTCTGTTTTGTCCTGTGGACGTAACTGGGCACCTATTGGCTATTCATTTTGCCTAGTAAACATCCTTCGTACATGTCGCAAAAAATGCAAAAGTTATGGTTGATAACTTAGTCACATTGAGCAAAAACTTGAACTGTGTGACGCACGCCACAATACCACGCCACTGGGGCCCCTCCGTGCTGGCTAGGGACCCATTCGGCATGTCCAGGGACCCTTCTGACCCGTCCAGGTGCCCTTTCGGTCTGGTCAGGGGCCCCTCTGATCTGCACGGGGTCCTTTGAACTTCCTAGCCCCCCCCCCCCCACAAAAAAAACGGCCGGACGTACAGTTGCTGACTGGTTGACATCGTGCCTTTTCCACCCCCCACCCCCCCCCCCCCCCCCGTTAACAACTTTTCGCTGACGGTTGACGGCCCGCTGCCCGCTACCCCCCTCCCTACAATTTTGTCGAAATACGCCACTGGATTTGCCTGCCACCCCTCCCGCCCCCCCCCCCCCCCCCCCAAAAAGACACGCCCCTGCCTCTGACCTCCACAGGGGCCTTTTGAACGTGCATCAGCATGGGGCTCCCTGGTCTTTCAGAGGGCCCTGTTGACCCTAAAGAGCCTCTAAAGTGCTCTAAACTCTCTAATGACCACGCTTCGCATGGTCTCCAAACTCTAAAGAGGGCATGATCATGATACCGTGCTTCGCACAGTCTCGTCGGCGCTTTTCGGCGCCGAAAGGGCCCTCCTGGCCTCCAGGGGGAGGGGCGGCCGCCCCCGCCGCCTGTCCCCCGCCCCCATTGGCTACGTGCCTGTTCGTATGGTAGTTGGCTTTTAAACAAGGTGGTAGACACGGGCAAGGTGAAGGATAGTCCTGAAATTGAAAAGGCAGGAGCTATATTACCTACCTGGGTACACAGCACGTTTCTTTTCAGGACACTTCTGTTGCAGATAAATATGAACTACTCACAGTTCGCAACCTCACGCCATTTTCTTATAGAACAATCAAAAGAGCTTTAAACAGAGATGTATCACAAACGGGGTTAGACACCACCCGCCCCTCCGGACCACGGTCACTCACTGATGTCGCTCGTCGGCTGACGGCCGCTCACCAGCGTCAACCGGATTGGTCGCATGCGCGTCATTTAGGAATGCTTTGCGGTCGCCTAGCAACGCCGTGTAAACACACTGGACCACGACTCCACGTTCGTATATTTGCATGCGGATCGATGATCCATCTGGAAAATGCAGATATCGGACAATTCAGATCTTGCTCAAAATAAGCCAATAGACCAAGAATCATACGCTGATCACGAATCTGAAGTCCGTTCGCCGGCACATATAAAACTTTTCCCGTTAACCCGTTATTACGGATTCCCATGCGGATACCGGACAATTCAGATTTCGCTCAAACTATGCTATATGAACCAGTTTCATACGCTGATCACGAATCTGAAGTCCGTTCGCCGGCACATATAAAACTTTTCCCGTTAACCCGTTATTACGGATTCCCATGCGGATACCGGACAATTCAGATTTCGCTCAAACTGTGCTATATGAACAAGTTCCATACGCTGATCACGAATCTGAAGTCCGTTCGCCGGCACATATGAAACTTTTCCCGTTAACCCGTTATAACGGATTCGCATGCAGATACCGGACAATTCATATTTCGCTCAAACTGTGCTATCTGAACAAGTTTCATACGCTGATCACGAATCTGAAGTCCGTTCGCCGGCACATATGAAACTTTTCCCGTTAACCCGTTATAACGGATTCCCATGCGGATACCGGACAATTCAGATTTCGCTCAAACTATGCTATATGAACAAGTTTCATACGCTGATCACGAATCTGAAGTCCGTTCGCCGGCACATATGAAACTTTTCCCGTTAACCCGTTATAACGGATTCCCATGCGGATACCGGACAATTCAGATTTCGCTCAAACTATGATATATGAACAAGTTCCATACGCTGATCACGAATCTGAAGTCCGTTCGCCGGCACATATCAAACTTTCCCGTTAAACCGTTATAACGAATTCGCATGCAGATACCGGACAATTCAGATTTCGCTCAAACTGTGCTATATGAACAAGTTTCATACGCTGATCACGAATCTGAAGTCCGTTCGCCGGCACATATAAAACTTTTCCCGTTAACCCGTTATTACGGATTCCCATGCGGATACCGGACAATTCAGATTTCGCTCAAACTATGCTATATGAACCACTTTCATACGCTGATCACGAATCTGAAGTCCGTTCGCCGGCACATATGAAACTTTTCCCGTTAACCCGTTATAACGGATTCGCATGCAGATACCGGACAATTCAGATTTCGCTCAAACTGTGCTATCTGAACAAGTTTCATACGCTGATCACGAATCTGAAGTCCGTTCGCCGGCACATATGAAACTTTTCCCGTTAACCCGTTATAACGCATTCCCATGCGGATACCGGACAATTCAGATTCCGCTCAAACTATGCTATATGAGCAAGTTTCATACGCTGATCACGAATCTGAAGTTTGTTCGCCGGCACATATGAAACTTTTCCCGTTAACCCGTTATAACGGATTCGCATGCAGATACCGGACAATTCAGATTTCGCTCAAACTGTGCTATCTGAACAAGTTTCATACGCTGATCACGAATCTGAAGTCCGTTCGCCGGCACATATAAAACTTTTCCCGTTAACCCGTTATTACGGATTCCCATGCGGATACCGGACAATTCAGATTTCGCTCAAACTATGCTATATGAACAAGTTTCATACGCTGATCACGAATCTGAAGTCCGTTCGCCGGCACATATGAAACTTTTCCCGTTTACCCGTTATAACGGATTCGCATGCAGATACCGGACAATTCAGATTTCGCTCAAACTATGCTATCTGAACAAGTTTCATACGCTGATCACGAATCTGAAGTCCGTTCGCCGGCACATATAAAACTTTTCCCTTTAAACCGTTATAACGGATTCGCATGCAGATACCGGACAATTCAGATTTCGCTCAAACTGTGCTATATGAACAAGTTTCATACACTGATCACAAATCTGAAGTCCGTTCGCCGGCACATATGAAACTTTTCCCGTTAACCCGTTATAACGGATTCGCATGCAGATACCGGACAATTCAGATTTCGCTCAAACTGTGCTATCTGAACAAGTTTCACACGCTGATCACGAATCTGAAGTCCGTTCGCCGGCACATATGAAACTTTTCCCGTTAACCCGTTATAACGGATTCCCATGCGGATACCGGACAATTCAGATTTCGCTCAAACTGTGCTATATGAACAAGTTTCATACGCTGATCACGAATCTGAAGTCCGTTCGCCGGCACATATGCACCTTTTCGCGTTAACCCGTTATTACGAATTCCCATGCTGATACCGGACAATTCAGATTTCGCTCAAACTATGCTATATGACCAAGTTCCATACGCTGATCACGAATCTGCAATCAGTTTGCCGGCACATATGCAACTTTTACCGTTAACCCGTTATAACGGATTCCCATGCGGATACCGGACAATTCAGATTTCGCTCAAACTGTGCTGTATGGCCAAGAACCATACGCTGATCACGAATCTGAAGTCCGTTCGCCGGCACATATGAAACTTTTCCCGTTAACCCGTTATAACGAATTCGCATGCGGATACCGGACAATATTTTAATTAACCTGCGCCCTGCTGGAGGTGGCAGAATCTCCCCCTCCCGGATTTTCTGAATAACTTGAAAACAACGATAGATATCGACGTCAATATTTCAGTACATTATGCTGCATCAATTATACGCCTTATCATAACATTTCAATGAAAATGATAGAGTACTTTGGGAGATAATTACGTTTTAATCACGTCATGTCATATCATTTTTGGTGGAAAACAATACATGTTTGAAAAACCGTAGAAATTCGAGTTTTTAAGCAAATTGCCAATACAAAATGCCTAAATATTGGAAATGACATTATATTCAAACTGGCTGTCTCGGATCTTCGAACTTTTGAGTTTTTGACTCCACCCCAAAAAAAAAATGTTTTTTCGTTGTCGAAAACTTATTTGCCTTTGTTTACAACATACAACATTCTGTACTGTTTTAATTATGTGCTCCCCGCTTGGCTACGTGGGCCCCTCTGATCCCATCCCCCCCCCCCCCCCCCCCCCTGGGCGAAATTCTTCCTACGCCCCTGGCTGCTTATTCTCGTGAGGCCAGCAATATTTGTGGTTTGTATTTGAGCATATTTCATTGTTGCTATTGTATGATTTTTTTTTTTTTTTGGGGGGGGGGTATCTCCATCGTTGATTCCTCGTCCCATCGTGAGTCATCATCACAGGTTAAAAAGGTAAGCTTGTAAGTTTGGTGCATGTATTACAACGATTCACTAAGATTGCAAAGACTCCCTTTGTCTGATGACGATGTTGTACATGGCCGTATGAATGCCGTAGTGCCGCACAATCCCATGGCCAGGTCGAGACGATGGCTGGAGCAGTATCTCAGGGCATCGGACCGGCTCTTTTTCGATAGAGATCATTTCACCCTGGTGAGGCTCTTCTCCATACCTACTGCCCCAGCTGGTGACTGTTGCCACTTCCTGTTCGAAGTTGAGTTTCATGTCGTATGGTGTCATCTTGGTGGCGCGCACGACTTCCCACTCGGCAGTGATGGTGAAGCTGTCAGGTCACGTTCAGTGAAGTGGACATGAAATGGCAATCCCTGTGGTCGCAACCGGCCAATGGCATGCGGAGGATGGCGCCAGGTAGCACGTAGTCTGAAAGCAGATGGATGTTCAAGTTCAGGAGAAAGACAATAAGCTATTAAACAGTGGTTCTCAGCGTCAAAGATATGGTTATCTTCTTTTGATGACCAAAATGACTAATTACCGGCTCCCCCATTACGCTGAGATCGCAGTTATCGGCTTCAAGCTATGCGGTACAGCATAACTTCAGGCGTTTACAACTGGTGCCATCTATGGACGAAAATATAAGTAGGCATGCGCGCTGTCGCCCTTTGCCTCAAGCTGTGGTTCCCAACGTATAACAACACGTAAACTGTAACACAAAGCTGATCATCATTTAGCTGCGCCATCATCAAACGAACCAGCTATAATTTGTAATTTAGCCCGAAGACTACAATGCCCAAGCAGGGTACTAATGTCCTTGTTGCAAATCATTGCTGCAGAGAGTGCCATGGCGAACAGTTCAAAACTTACAAACACAAAATATATAGTCAATGAATTCGTCAGAATCAATGAGAGAAAAGACGACTGTTAGTAAGCAGTATCCAACAAGTTTCAGTGGCAGATGACGATTAAGTGATTGTGCGAGGAAGCAAATTAAAACGAACATTAAAAACATAAACACCAAATACCCACATTTCTCCACCCTCCTAAAAAATAACATTGATAACGCGATTTATGTCACTGACGATGA
>JAXIVJ010010395.1:42500-47356 GCA_036785665.1 Chirona hameri
GTCGGGTCAACAGCGGCCCGACGTCGGCCCGATGTCGGCCCGATGTCGGCCCGATGTCGGCCCGATGTCGGCCCGATGTCGGCCCGATGTCGGCCCGATGTCGACCCTACGTCGGCCCCATGTCGGCCCGATGTCGGCCCGACGTCGGCCCGATGTCGGCATGCCGAGCTGCTTTCCGTGCCGAGATGCCGACGTCGGGCCGACGTCGGCTGGACCTCGGCTGGACCTCGGCATATGCGGACATATCCGACGTGTAGCCGACGTCGGGCCGACGTCGGGGTAACATCGGCTACACGTCGGGTCAACAGCGGCCCGACAGCGGCCCGACGTCGGCCCGATGTCGGCCCGATGTCGGCCCGATGTCGACCCTACGTCGGCCCCATGTCGGCCCGATGTCGGCATGCCGAGCTGCTTTCCGTGCCGAGATGCCGACGTCGGACCGACGTCGGCTGGACCTCGGCTGGACCTCGGCATATGCGGACATATCCGACGTGTAGCCGACGTCGGGCCGACGTCGGGGTAACATCGGCTACACGTCGGGTCAACAGCGGCCCGACGTCGGCCCGATGTCGGCCCGATGTCGGCCCGATGTCGGCCCGATGTCGGCCCGATGTCGACCCTACGTCGGCCCGATGTCGGCCCGATGTCGGCCCGATGTCGGCATGCCGAGCTGCTTTCTGTGCCGAGTTGCCGACGTCGGCCCGACGTCGGCTGGACCTCGGCTGGACCTCGGCATATGTGGACATATCCAACGTGTAGCCGACGTCGGGTTGACATCGGGCCGAGGTCCTGTCGACGTCGGCCCGACGTCTGCCCGACGTCAGCATGTTTACTGGGAAGGCCCCTCAGGCCGACAGAAGGCCCCCTCAAGCCGACAGAAGGCCCCATCAGGCCCACGAAGGGCCTCTCATGCCAACAGAGCGCCCTCAGGCCGACAGAGGAACCCCTATGGCCAACAGAGGGCTCATCAGGCCGACAGAGGGCCCTCAGACAGCCAGAGGGACCCCTCAGGCCGACAGAGCACCCTCAGGCCGACAGAGGACCTCTCAGGCTGACATAAGGCCTCTCAGGCCGACAGAAGGCCCCCTCAGGCCGACAGAAGGCCGCCTCAGGCCGACAGAAGGCCCCCTCAGGCCGACAGAGGGCTCCTCAGGGCGATCGATAGACAACCCCTATGGGAGACAGATGGACCCTCAAGCAGTCAGAGGGTCCCCCAGACCGACAGAGGGCCTCTCAGGCCGACATAGGGTCCCCTCAGGTCGAACAAGTGCCTCTTCAGGCTGAATGAGGGCCCCTCAGGCCGACAGAAAGCCCCTCAGGCCGACAGAAGGCCCATCAGGCCGACAGAATGCCCCTCAGGCCGACAGAATGTCTCCTCACGCCGACAGAGGGCCTCTCACACCAACAGAAGGCCCCCTCAGGCCAACAGAGAGCCCCTCAGGGCGTCGATAGAGGACCCCTAAGGGAGACAGAGGGACCCGCAGGCAGTCAGCGGTTCCCTCAGGCCGACATAGGGCCTATCAGGCCGACCGAGGGTCCCTTCAGGCTGAACAAGTGCCCCTCAGGCTGATAGAGGGTCCCTTAGGCTGACAGTAGGCCCCTCAGGCTGTCAGAGGGCCCCATCAGGATGTCAGAGGGTCCATCAAGCCGGCAGAGGGTCCTTCAGGCCGACAGACGGTATCTAAGGCCGACAGAGGGCCTCTCAGGCCGACCGAGCCCCCCCCCCCCCCCCCGGGCGACAGAGCGCCCTCAAGCCGACAGAGGAACCTCTATGCCCAACAGAGGGCTCCTGAGGCCAACAGAGGTCCCCTCGAGCCGACAGAGGACCCCCTCAGGCCGACAGAGAGCCCATGAGACCGACAGAGGGGTCCCTGAGACCAGTGGCGGTCGGAAGTGAGGGGGGGGGGGGGCAATCCCCCCTCCCCAAAAACCTATGAAGGGACCACCATATATTTTGACCCCCCCCCCCCCCCTCCCCAAGTCAATTGGAGCCCAGAAGGGCCCGAAGAGCCAGCCTGGGTTTCGGGTCAGAGTGGGCCCTCTGAAGGTCCGAGAGGGCCCTCTCGAGGCTAGGGTGAGCCCCCTGGAGACCGGAGTGGGCCCTCTAGAGGTCGGAGTAGGCCCTATGGATGGAGGACAGGGGGCCCTCTGGAGGCCACAGTAGGTCCTCTGGAGGCCACAGTGGGCCCTCTGGAGGTCAGAGTGGCCCCTGGAATCCAGATAGGATCCTTTGGAATCCAGGGGCCCTATGGTTCTGAGTGTGAGCCATCTCAAGGTCAGAGTGGTGGTCCTTCTGGAGGCCCTCTGAGTGGGCCCTCTGTACGCGAGGGTTCATTGATATCCAGAGGGGTCCTATGGAGGCTGGAGACTGGAGAGGGCCCTATGAAGGCCAGAGTGGCACACGGGAGGCCGAGGAGGGCCATCTGGAGCTCAGAGTTGGCCCTCTGGAGGCTGAAGTGGATCTGGAGGTGGAGGCAGCAGTGGGCCCTTTGGAGGTGGAGGTCGGAGTAGGCCCTCTGGAGGTCAGAGTATGCCTTCTGGAGGTCGCATGAGCCCTCTGGAAGCCGGAGGGGGCCCTCTGGAGGTCATAATGCGCCCTCTGAAAGCGAGAGTGCCCGTCGTGAAACCAGAGGGACCCTCTGCAGGCCAGAGTGGGTCATTTGAAGGTCAAAGTGAGCCCACTGTAAGCCAGAGGGGGTCAATTATTATCCAGGGGACGCTCTGGATGCCAGAGTGGGACCTAAGGAAAAAGGGGCCCACTGGTATCCAGAAGGGTCATCGGAAATCCAGAGTGGGCCCTCGGGAGGTCATAGTGAGCCTCTGTAAGTCAGAGGGGACCAATGGTATCCAGTAGGGCCTTCTGAAGGTCAAAGTGGGCCATATGGAGGCCAGGTGGGCCCTCTGGAGGTCTGAGTGGGCCCTCTGAGGAAGGAGAGAGACTTCTGAAGGTGGCGGAGGCCCGATTGGGCACTCTGGAGGTCAGCGTGATCTCGGGAAGCTAGGAAGAAACGAAAAAAACGAAAGCTCTTAAAATTCGTTAGGGGAGGTATCCTCACATTTTAGCCCATATAACAGTTTAGGCTTAGTTTAGGCCCAAAGTCCGATCGCGAAAAAAAATATTAAACTATTCCCCGTGCCCAGTTCCAGAAAGATACAAATTATCAGAGTTGTACCCATTGACGTTCAAGGTCAAATTAAAGGTCAAACGACGGGGAACGCTGTAGCGTCAAAAGTTACCGTTCGATCTGCGATTCGTGATTCGTGATCAGCGTTTGGAACTTGGTCATATAGCACAGTTTGATCGAAATATAAATTCTCCGGTATCTGCATGTAACAGATTGATATATGCCAGATCCGCATGTAGACCCGTTATAGCGATTTAACGGGAAAAGTGTCATATGTGCCGGCGAACGGACTTCAGATTTGTGATCAGCATATGAGACTTGGTCATATAGCACAGTTTGAGCGAAATCTGAATTGTCCGGTATCTGCATGCGAATCCGTTATAACGGGTTAACGGGAAAGTTTCATATGTGCCGGCGAACGGACTTCAGATTCGTGATCAGCGTATGAAACTTGTTCATATAGCACAGTTTGAGCGAAATCGCGAATTGTCCGGTATCCGCATGGGAATCCGTAATAACGGGTTAACGGGAAACGTTTCATATGTGCCGGCAAACGGACTTCAGATTCGTGATCAGCGTATTAAACTTGGTCATATAGCACAGTTTGAGCGAAATCTGAATTGTCCGGTATCTGAATGCGAATGCGTTATAACAGGTGAACGGGAAAAGTTTCATATGTGCCGGCGAACGGACGTCAGATTCGTGATCAGCGTATGCAACGTGGTCATATAGCACAGTTTAAGCGAAATCTGAATTGTCCGGTATCAGCATGCAACAGATTGATTTATGCCAAATCCGCATGTAGGCCCGTTATAGCGATTTAACGGGAAAAGTTGCATATGTGCCGACGAACGGACTTCAGATTCGTGATCAGCGTATGAAACTTGTTCATATAGCGCAGTTTGAGCGAAATCTGAATTGTCCGGTATCCGCATGGGAATCCGTAATCACGGGTTAACGGGAAAAGTTTCATATGTGCCCACGAACGGACTTCAGATTCGTGATCAGCGTATGAAACTTGTTCATATAGCACAGTTTGAGCGAAATCTGAATTGTCCGGTATCTGCATGCGAATCCGTTATAACGGTTTAACGGGAAAAGTTTTATATGTGCCGGCGAACGGACTTCAGATTCGTGATAGCGTATGAAACTTGTTCATATAGCACAGTTTGAGCGAAATCTGAATTGTCCGGTATCCGCATGGGAATCCGTAATAACGGGTTAACGGGAAACGTTTCATATGTGCCGGCGAACGGACTTCAGATTCGTGATCAGCGTATGAAACTTGTTCATATAGCACAGTTTGAGCGAAATCTGAATTGTCCGGTATCTGCATGCGAATCCGTTATAACGGTTTAACGGGAAAAGTTTTATATGTGCCGGCAAACGGACTTCAGATTCGTGATCAGCGTATGAAACTTGTTCATATAGCACAGTTTGAGCGAAATCTGAATTGTCCGGTATCTGCATGCGAATCCGTTATAACGGTTTAACGGGAAGAGTTTTATATGTGCCGGCGAACGGACTTTAGATTCGTGATCAGCGTATGAAACTTGTTCATATAGCACAGTTTGAGCGAAATCTGAATTGTCCGGTATCTGCATGCGAATCCGTTATAACGGGTTAACGGAAAAAGTGTTATATGTGCCGGCGAACGGACTTCAGATTCGTGATCAGCGTATGAAACTTGTTCATATAGCACAGTTTGAGCGAAATCTGAATTGTCCGGTA
>JAXIVJ010010396.1:2500-37500 GCA_036785665.1 Chirona hameri
ATTGAAAGCAATACTAACGGGAAATATTGCATTGTAAGAGCATATACTTATGCAAGAATTCACAAAACTGCGATTGATACCAAAAATCACCGGAAAAAGCTGTGTTCTTACGAGCTATAGACCCAATAGCCCCAAACGCCCCAAACGCCCAATCGCACCTAACGTAAAATCCTTCGTGAAAACGGCTAATATTTGAGCTATGTCTCCATCATTTTTGACTATTCCTTCACTCATGCATGCTATCTTTTTAAAAAAAAATCCTCGTTCAAAATCAATCAATACGCCATTAGTTTCGGCTGGGTTTATATCTTAGGCTTTATAGAACGGCTGGCTTTATAGAACTTTGATTAGAATGCCAGCCACGAGTCTTCGCTCGCTTGTGCGGGATGTAAGTTATCCGGTGCCTTTTATGGTCAGCGCGCTAAAAATGTTTGCCGCTTACGCCTTTTAGTAGGTGGTTGGGTGCGCAGCAGACTGGTTATTGATTCGACACTGATTGAATCGATTGGAATTGTTCAATACAAATTCCTTGAATAAAAAAGAATTGATTCACCGCAGATCTTTTGATTCATGAATCGTTATTGAATCAAACCCACATCAAAGCAAGGCTGATTTAATCAAAGATTAAACGATTCTTAACGATTCAAGTACACTGGTAAATTGTGCAAATACATGCAGTCCCAGTGGCTAGCTACATTCATTTATACTGAAATAATATTGCTGTAACAATGTTTTAATGATCATATATGTATGTTTCCATTTGTATTGATTTGACATAAATTCATCTCATATATTTTAATGTTGAATCAAACGTGAATCGATTAAGTATTTGTTTTGATTCTTTGAATCGGAAGAATAAATTCTCCAAATTGTCTTCGTGAATCGAACGGTCTGGAATAATTCAGATTCCAAAATGAATAATGATTGAATCGTTAAAAAATGAATCAATAACCAGTCTGTGCGCAGTATTGCTGGTATCACAGTATCGCAGTATCGCAGTATCGCAGTATCGCAGTATCGCAATATCGCAGTGCGCAGTATTGCAGACGGCGTTTCATCGGATTTCAGTGAACTATTGGACGTTAAGATTGGCGGCCCTGTGAGAATCTGAATCAATCAGAGTATATCAAAGAAAGCGAACGTGAACGGCGCGGAGAAGGTGATTATGGAACAGCGTTACTCAATCAGCCGTTTGTAAGTGTCGGCTACATAACAAGTGCAAGTTTCAGTATTAGTTTAAGCCATTTCCAAGTAAATTAAGAGACACATAAGTCATACAGTCAATATATCCTTTCTTTATATTTAAATTTTGCACGGATGACGGACTAAAACTGCTTGGTTTGTCAGGTACCTATATATTTTTGTTTAAGGGGACCAATATGTTGGGCTCCTAATAACAAGGATAACTTTTCATGATGTAACTTTTACAACAACAAAAAATATAAATGACCTAAACATTATTAAAAATAAAAAAAATATGCTCATGGTACTTGCAGTTGTAAGTCCAGGGTTGCGGAGTCGGAGTCGGAGTCGGTCGGAGTCGGCAGTTTTGGCCGAAATCAGAGTCGGAGTCGCTAAAATCTTACCGACTCCGACTCCGGCCCGGAGTCGGAGTTGACTTTTTGGTAATTGGCGATTACTTTGGTCGGTAGAATAGTCGTCGGCCTATGGACATACTTTACATACCTTTCGAAAGAAAATGAGTGAAAAATGAATCGAGTGGAAAGTTTACTCAACTAGCGGTAGATTTGCGCCTGATGAAGATAGGGCAATAATTTTTACGTCATTGGATGATGATTGGGACTTTGAACGCACCGACTCTTACGGTCACACGGCGCCCATTTTAATATCATCGTGCTCGCTTCGTCAAGGAGATTCGAATCATACCATGGTGACCAGGGCCCTCTTGTTCGGGATTTTAGCTAAGATACCTCCTAACTGATCTGGGATCCGATTACGCTCAAATGCCGGTACCTAACGTTGCTTATCTTTATCCTAAGAGGGAACTCGTAACGTTAGACTCCACCCCCGTACTAGTAATTCACCAATGACACGTCCAGCTGCAGCAAGTGGAACCTGGGGTCATGCCCTTCATGTTATGATAAAATCTGTGGCCGGTTGCTGATGTCCGATTTTAACTAACGGCACAAGCAGTTGGTTACGCAGACTACAGGGTGTTTATTAATAAATGGAAAAAGGTAACAGTGTCACGTGGGAACTACAAGTCACGTGAGCAAACTGTTTACCTAATAATTTTTAAGCATATATTTTGCCATTTTGTAATCCAATGTCAGTTTGAGCCCAAGCTCATTCATACACTGGTGAATGGCTCCAGTTCCGAAGAGCCCGATTCAGCACTTAAACCCGCGCCCCGCTGCGGGGGCGGGAGGGGGGGGGGGCAGAATCTGCCCCCTCCCTCCCGGATTGTCTGAATAACTTGAAAATTATGGCAGGTGGTGGATATGGACGTGAAACGTGTAGTCCCTGATGTTGCATCAATGCTACGTCTCCTCTCAAAATTTGAATGCAATTGGTAGAGCAGTTTGGGAGATAATGACGTTTTAGTGACGTCATGTCATGTCATTTCTGGTGGAAAAACGATAAATGTTTGAAAAATCGTGGAAAACGAGTTTTGAAGCAATTTGCAACTAAAAACGTCAAAAGAAAGGAAGTGACATTCTCCCCAAATTAATATCTTGGATTTTCGAAATTTTGGAGAGTTTTGATCCCAAAAAAGTAAATTGAATGATATTTTTTGGATTATTTTCACACAAAAAAAATATGAAGAAAACAAATCCACAACATCAAAAATTTCAAAGATATAAAAATCGGAATACGTATTTGAGAACCAAGTATGAACGATACCTACACCAAATTTCAAAGCAATATCTTTACTTTTGACTGACCTATGGCTCCCTAAGTATGAATAACTCATGACGTCTTTTTTCAATTGCAGTTTATGCTTTTAGTGACCAGATATTGATCAATAAATGTAGGGAACAGGCGTAGCACACGATGACCGGGTTGATGTAATCGCAAATGACAAACATTTTTGGTGTGAATATACTGTGAGTAACTGAACACAAATAATGTCTTTCGTGGCCATCTAGTTTTTTTTTCTTCTCAGTTCTTAGTCAGTTCTTCGGCTGTTGAGTCAGACCTGAGTCGACTCAAAACAAATTTGAGTCTGCTACAACAGGGACGTAGGCCAGGGTGGGCTGCCCCTCTCCCCCTGAGCAAACCAATTGACACTAGATAAAATGCGATTCTGCTGACGGCCCGACCCCTCCCCCGGGCCCCGGCTCAACGACTCTGCGCTGACGACCCGACGCCACCCCCTCCCCCTCCCCGGTCAACAACACAAGTTGTGAAAATGAGTCAAATTGAGTTGGCTCAAATTTATTTTTGATTCGACGAGTCGATTCAATTTCTTAAACAGCACTTCAAAAATCGAGTCGATTCAATTTAAAAAAAACAGCACTTGAGCA
This sequence comes from Chirona hameri, assembly GCA_036785665.1. Classification (NCBI taxonomy): domain Eukaryota; kingdom Metazoa; phylum Arthropoda; class Thecostraca; order Balanomorpha; family Balanidae; genus Chirona; species Chirona hameri. The sequence goes on from JAXIVJ010010396.1 coordinate 5,989, forward strand.
CAGAGTTGAGTCAGTTTTTCGACTGCTGAATAAGACATGAGTCGACTCAAAACTGAGTCGTTACCAGTATGGAGTGATCACTGACACTGACAGCCATCGTACGAGCTCCTCACGAGTTACAGGCGACCGGTCCGCAGCGCGTCTGCAGCCGCAGCTGGCTCTGGGTAAGCCGCCTCTGCATCTCTATAACATAGCTAGTACCTACAATCCCACACAAGGCTGGCGTGGTGGCCGTAATCGGCGCTTCAGACGTATGTGCTTAAGATCGATTTTAGAACGCGTTGCTCATCTTTTTATAGCTTGAATTCTCATGACTGGGACTCAAACCTCCCCACTCGGACCTCGGCCAATGCGCTAACCTGAGGAGACGGGGCGGAGCGACGGCTGCGATATCAGCGCAATTCAGCTTCATTGTTTGAACGATGGTAGGGCGCAGAGGACGCAACCTATAATCAACTTTTCACCCAATTAACAACAAACAACCAGTAGGTCTTTCGTCGCTAATATGAGATTCCATATTTTGCAATTAGTCATACAAGAGAAGATCTTTTGAAAATGCCTACGCCCATCGAATTCTGATTGTTCCAAAACAAAGTTAAGAACAATTCCAAAAGTCACTTAACACGCACCCTGGAGGGTCTCTGATAATTACACGCCTTGGAGGGTGCGGATTTCGCCCCCCGCCCCCCACCCTATGATCTAAAAAAAAAACGCAACGTAGCAACAAGCGGAAAACGACGTTAGATAGCTCGAGACAAGCTCTTTCAAAAGTATTTCGTTCATTTTTTTTTAGGTCAATATTGAGATCACCAGAGGTCATCAAGGGTCAGATTTGCAAGTTTTGGAACTTCGCTTCGAAGACCCCCAAATATCCCAGGAACTATGATAGTTAGCAGCAAACGGAAAAAACAATCGAAAGCTCTTGAAAAATGCAATTCACATAGGTGTGGCAATAGTTTAGGCTCCAGAGGTCATCAAATGTCAAAAAGGTTATTTTTGTTTTGCAAAACAGTTTTTCGCAAATAACGTTTTACATAATAAAGATAAAGCATGTTACGCCATCGTGTTTGCCTCGTCAAGACACTTCGAATCATATTCATGGTGACCAGGTTAGGTCAACTGAGAAATTTGACCTTAGCTCAAGGTCAAGTGGTGACCCAAGTTGGTCATGTTGCATATTGGAAGACGTGTCTCGACGAGACAAACACATGGGTACCATTTTATCTTCTCTATCTTCATTATGTCGATAGTTATTGACAAAACAGTATTGGCGGTCTCGAAATTAACCTGACCTTTGGTCACCGATATTAGAAATCCGAGATAAACAAATTGTTGGTATCTATGACTTTATGAAATCCTGCAAGAATGAAACTGATCGGCCTAAAACTGTGGCTGTGGTACTACTGCAAACGCCTGGTCTGGTGACCTGACCTGAGATGACCCGAGGTCAAGAATTTTACATAATGTGGCAAGGTCATTGCCGAAAAGGTGTGCAAAAAACGGTGGTGCTGCGCGCCGCCGTTTTTGCGCTATCCTCGAAAAACCGGAGGAGGGGGGCGGATTTCCCCCCCCCCCTCCAGGGTGCGTGTTAACAAAGCCTAATTTATTTTGTAAATGTCGGGCGTTTCAATATGCCGCAATGGAAAAAGTGATTTAATTACTACGGGAGTATATCCATTTATATTTCTTCCCGTTACATACCATTTTGGCGAAGTACAAGTCTGCCGTGGGACGGCTGACCTCAATAAATAATCTATACATAATATTCGTAACATTAGGAGACCTCTTGGCAGGTCCTAAAGTTACGACAATATCCGCTATTTTGTTCGCGATCTGGAGGGCGGAGTCAGCTTGTTTACCCCAATCCCTATCCTAGCCTCCCCTCCCCTCTCTGCTATGAGAATGGTACATCAGACTGGTTATTGATTCAACTTTTTTTTGGGAACAATTCAATCATGATTCATTTTGGAATCTGAATGATTGAATCACCGTTTCGATTCACGATTACAATTTTGAGAATTGATTCTTTCCGATTCGAAGAATCAAAACCAATATTTTAGTCGATTCACGTTTGATTCAACATTTAAATATATGTGGTTAATTTATATCAAATAAATACAAATGGAAACATACATATATATAATATCATTAAAACATTGTTACAGCAATACTATTTCAGTATAAATGAATGTAGCAACTGGGACTGCATGTATTTGCACAATTTATCAGTGTACTTGAATCGTTAAGAATTGTCAAATCTTTTGATTCAATCGGCCTTGATTTGATGCGGGTTTGATTCAATCACGATTCATGAATCAAAAGAATCAATTATTTTTCAATTCAAGGAATTTTGATTTAACGATTCCAATCGATTCAATCAGTGTCGAATCAATAACCAGTCTGATCAGCAACCGAAACCCTCATAACTCGGTGTTTCCGCAAAATGTTTTGCAAATCCCCGTGTTTACACTGATCGGACGGGCTCGTTTTCTTTACCTCAGCATTCACAAACAATGCTAACATGATACCTGCTGAAACTGGCAGATTTGAAAGCATTTTAACACATTTTTACTCCTAAAATCGGTCTTAGCGTTCGCACTATAAAATAAGACATCAGCAACCCAAAGTGACAGGTTATCCTGGCTTGATACGAACCAGACCCAGATATTACAAAAAGCCGCAGTTATAAAAGATGAACAACAGGGCCGGTTACCTAAGTCAAATTCAAAATTTGACCTCAGGTCAAGGTACTTTAGGGTCATGTTGTGAACCAGGTATGTCGTGCTGCGCAATGTCGGACGCGTCTCGGCGAGACATACACAGTGGTGCCGGTCTCACGTTCTTATCTTCGTTTTATTCCGCCGCCTGCAGGCGAGCGCGACTGGGCTGGACGCGAGGCCGGCACGCCCGTGCTCGGGCGGCGTAGCATTGTTCTCCACACTGTTAAGAATACAAACAAACTGAAAAAATAGATGGCATTGCAGGTATTGCTTAGCATGCGATTGGAGAACGGATATAGGCCAGAGTCGGAGTTGGAGTCGGAGTCGGAGTCGATTTTTTTCAGGCCGGAGTCGGAGTCGGAGTCGGAGTTGCTAAAATTATGTCGACTCCGCAGCCCTGGGTCACTTGTAACGTCACGCTTATATACATTTGCGGCTATGGAATTTGCGACTATAAAATTTGTGACTATAGAACTTGTGACTATGTAATTTGCTTGCATTGCGGTTTCATCAGATTGTGTCTTAGGACAATAGTTGCAAATTCAAGGTCAAGGTTCAAGGTCAAGGTCAGGTCAACAGAATCCATTGCACTTGGAACATTTACCAAATCGCCGAATGGTAATCGCCGAAAGAATCGCCAAACTTTTGACAGGAGCATGATAAAGTAACAATAATAAAGTTTCTCCACCATTGTGTTTCTCTTGCCGTGACGCATCAAATGGTATATTGGGTGACCTAGTTACGTCATATCCAAAAATGCAAGGTCAATGTCAGGTCAAGGTATATTTGTACATCAATTGATGTATTCCAGAGCCAAACGCAATGGTGAAAACTCCATTGCTCTAACTTGATTTGGTTAAGAGTTACTGAAGAAACCCATACGTGACCTTGGGGGTCACCTGAGTTTACCCCGTAGAGGTCACAGAACAAAGATATGACATGGGACTTTGCATTTGGCACAAGAATGGTGGACTTAGAGAACACTGATCAAATTTAGCCATTTCCTATGATCTATACGCGTTTTCATTTGTCTCCATTGACTTATAATGGGGAGGTCTGGAAATCGACCTGACCTTATGCCACCGATATAGTACAAATCCGAGATATACGAATTGTAGGTACCTATATTTATGACCTAATAAATCATGTGAGTTTCAAACTGCTCGGTCAAACATTGTAGTTTTGGTACGCCCACGAAGTTTCAAAAACTTGTATGGAGGTGGAGTCACTTCATGTTACCTGTTGATCTGACCTGAGACGACCCGAAGACAAAAAGTTCACACAATGTGGGTAATTGATGCCCAAACAGCTCTGCCAAAATCCCCTCTAAAGTTGTTCGTGAATAGCGGAAAACGCGCGCGCCGCCGTTTTTCCACTATTCACGAACAACTTTAGATGGGGCGGTGGGGGGATATCAGCCCCGTCGGTGCGAGTGTGAAACATTGTGCACCTTATGCCTTATCAATTATACACCTTCCCACGGAATTTAATTGAAATGGGCCTTATACTTTGGGAGATCAAATGCCTCAATTTTGACCTTTGACCTGACTGTGACCTGTCATGTCACCATAACTGGAAGTTTTTGCGTATACTTTAGATGCGTCTCATCGAGAGCTTTCGATTGCTGCTTCGCGCGTCTCGCTGCGATTATTAATTCGGAAAATAACCAGGGGCAGCATCTCCCCCCCCCCCCCCCCCCCCAGTGGGGCACATTCGGCTAAGAATCCCACCGGAGGTCAGTATTTAGGTATATTCGCCGGGGCCACCGTTAATTTTTGCATGGCCTCCCTTCGTTTTTGCGTGACCTCCTTATGCTCACTAGTGACAGGGTGTATCACTAGTAACAGATCAAATTCTTCCGCTGATTTTCCTTGTCCCTGTGTCCATGGAAGCCGATTGTATTGACAGTAAAAACACTCTCCGATGCATTACACGGCTATTCTGAGTGTCGCGTCATGGTTAAAAGGTAGAGACATGTTAAAAACGACACTCAGCAACATGCATACTAGAAACTAAAATACACTCCATGATCATACACACACTCACACCGCGACCGACATAAACATACACGACACCCATCATACACCATGTAAAAGATCACCGAGCTGACGTTTAAAAGAAGCTAAAGACGCCTCGCGCAGGTCCGGCGGCAACGCGTTGTAGCGCTGCGCTACACTGTATAAAAAGCGTCTCTTGCCGGCTTCGGTTCTCACGCGCGGGAGGGCCAAATCAGCGTCCTGGCGTATGCTTCTAGCTCGAAACTCAGAGTTTGTCGAAAGCCGAGAAGCGAGAGGCTGTGGTTCCCCGGTGGTGCGAATTTTGTGAAGAAGATTGAGGGATTGAAGTTCGTACAGCTGCCGGGCGGTGAGCCAGCCCAGTTCATCTCGCACGTCCGATATGTGATCAAATTTACGCCGTCCAGAGACAGCGCGCAAGCCAAAATTGAGGATCTTTTGGAGGCGCTGCATGTTTTTCTCTGAGCCGTTGCCGAACACCGTCAAACAGTATCGGACGTGCGAGATGACAAGGGCGTCGACTATGACAGGAAGAAGTGACGAAGGGATCTGATGACGCACGTGGGTCAGGCCGATGAGGATACCGTTACATGTTTTGACGAGGGCACATACGTATGAGTCCCACGAGAGGTCCTTGTCGAACAGTACGCCAAGATTCCTCACCGTGGGGCTCTCACGCACTATGTCCTCACGGAACCGAATAGTGGTCGTGGTCATGCCACGACAATTTTGACGGGAACCACAGACAATGAGCTCTGTTTTCCCGGTATTTACTTTCAAACCATGGGAATGGAACCAGGTGTCGAGAGCCTGCCTGTTCCATGGTAGCAATGAGCTGAGGGAGGGATTCTGTTTTGCCTGAGACCAGAATTTGGGTATCGTCAGCGTACTGCACCACGTGCGCCTCAGGGGCAAAGAGGGATAAGTAATTGGCAAAATCTGGAATAGGAGTGGGCCGAGTGAGGTTCCTTGGAAAACACCGATAGGATTTGGTAGGGATCGGGAAAGGTGGCGGTTACCACGCCCGTCAGCTGTACAAACAGATTGAGTATGGCCAGTGAGATAAGAGGAAAACCAGGTAGGATCGATAGAATAGGTTTGAAGTATGGAAAGGAGCTTTGCGTGGTCGATCACGTCAAAGCATTTTGACAGGTCAAGTAGACAGAGGAGAGTGATGTACTGGCGGTCGGTGGCGGAAAGGATATGATCGGATACGGTAAGAAGCGCGGTTTCTGTGGAGTGATTAGAACGAAAGCCGTGCTGGGATGAGGAAAAAAGGTGATTGTTGGTCATGTAAGAGTACAGTTGTCGCTGAACATTCTCTCTATAAGTTTTGGAAAGGCTGGGACGATGGAGATGGGACGGAAGTTTGATGTTTCGGAAAGGCTGCCGGATTTGTGAATAGGATGCACGATAGAGTGTTTCCAGGACGCAGGATATTCACAGGTTGTGAGACAGGTGTTGATGATATGAAGGAAGACATGGCCGATGACGTCGAAACAAAGTTTCAAAATCCAGGTGCAGATGCCGTCAGAACCACAGGCTCCTGAATTTTTCATAGAAAGGAGGACAGAACGGAGAAAGTCAAAAGAGACAGGCTTCAGAGTGAAGGCGCAGGCGCCAACCCTTGGAAGTCTACAAGGAAGATGAAGGGGCTCTCCCCTGTCTCGAACCTCACTCGCGACACGAGGCCCCACCCCGACGAAGTATCCGTTTAGCTCGTCGGGTGTGGCCTCAGGCGCAGCTCTGCGCGGACTTCTTGCCCTCAATAATTTGGCGAATGTTCCGAAAGATGGTGGTAGGACCCTGCTCAGTCACCCGCCGGGCAATATCATACCTCACATCATTTCTAATGGCAGATTTGGCCATCTTGTCGAGAGCGAGAAAGGCTGGGGTCCTACCACTTCGGGCAAGAAGTCCGCGGCGCTGAGCCATCAGCCGCAAGGTGGCGTCCGAGACAGGGGGTGCCGAAGGGTTGTACAGCTTGATGCGCTGTGAAGGAGCATGAAAGTCAAGTAAAGGCAGAAACAGATCGGCGAAGGCAGTCCACTGATCGGCAACTCCCGCGCGCGAGAACACTGGGCTCCAGTCAGTGCGACATAGATACAAATGAAAATCTAAGACATTTCATCCTATGAAGATGTCTGGAATAAATGAACTTCGGCTTCACACGTACTTTAGGAATGTTGACACGGGCAATAATAAAGGAGTGATCGCTGTAGGCGCATTGGTGAAATTGAACATCAGTTGTAAAATCAGCTACGCTCGTGATAAAAACATCTAACAGGGACCCAGACCTAAAAGTGGGGGTACGAACATGTTGAAACAGGGATAAGTTTTCTAAAAATTCCAACAGCCTAACTCTACATGGATCGGCATCAGTTCCTAGCATATTACAATTTATGTCGCCAGTGATGATAACGGGATCGGTTGAGCTGAGCAAAACACGCTGCAATTGGATCTCGAGACAGTCTAAATCGACAGAAATATGAGCAGAGCTGTGACGTGGGGGCCTGTACGATGCACACACGTTGAAACGACGCCCATGCATTGGTGTGATTCTGTTTCTCCTATATTGAAAATTCGAGCGGCGAAGGCTGAAACAATTTGCATTTTGTCTGTGGCTCCCGGCGTTGCAGTTTCCATGTTGGGTGTAATGGATATGGTCACACTAACACACCAGCCGCGCGCGCCATTGTCTGCTAACGGCGACAGACACCGTTCAGACAGACAGCGAGCAAGGCAGGACTTTCTATTTGGACAACGGTCGCACACATTGCTCATAAGTGAAACGATACAACATCGCTAGCCATCATTCACAAAGGTGTTACTTCATGCATCCCGTGACCACGACCGTTTGCTAACGACGGTGGCAAACTAATGGCGGTGACGAAGGCGGCTGCAGATGAAGCCGTGGCGCTGTTCCTCACCCACCACTACCACAGCCGCTTCAGTCACCACCTTCACTGCGCGTTCTACGGCAACAGTGTGCACCGGATAGTGATCTACTTGCAGCGGTGTCTGCACGATATCCAGCAGCGCGGCGTCAGAGAGGTCAGCTGTCAGTGGAGGCTCCGTGACAAGATCTGTCTCCCAGCCAAGCAGCTGTGTGATGTCTTCTGCCGCCATGTTTACTGCCGGAAGGACGTAGGGTCGCACTTGCTCCTGCGACTGTCGCCGGAATTTGCCGTATTCTCTGAACGGCACGCGCACGGACTTGCTCGACTGGATCTGCCACCATGGCGAGCAGCAGCGCCTCCTCCGGGTGTGGCCAGTAAGCGTTGCGCTGGATGACTGGATTGCGCTGGATGACTGGATGTATTATGCTCGGCAGCGTCTGCGGCAGATCTCGCAGCAGCTGCAGACTGAACAGCAAGTTGCTGGGACCCTCAGTGTACTTGCTGTGGCTTCTGATGCGAAACCACACAGGAATGTAGTGGCGCACCAGGTACTGCACTATCAGACACAGGTTCGCTGAAGGCGACTCGGTGCCCATATACAGGCGGAGGAGCCGTGGAGCCAGTGTCAACCACCTGGAGAAAGAGCGCAAACTCTGTAAGAGAGTTATATTCTAAATGCCCAGAAGCTGCAGTGTTAAAAACAGCAGTTTTTGTTCTCGAACTTTCGGAGCTTGAACCAACAGTTTGTATTTTATGGGCTTTGAAGGCGTTACTTATTTCAAATCTCATTGGAAGATTGCATTACATTTTTTAACCGCTTGATCAAATACAAACGAACATGTCAAGCCCAAAACAGTGCATATGAATAATCGATACAAAATGCAGGCAGGACCGGTATTTTTACGCTTACGGGCTCTTGCGGGCTTTAATGGCAACATTTTTGAAGGCTCCTGTGGGTTTCTAGATAGCCATGCGCGGGGCGTGAAGGGCTTTGAAGCCCACATAGTTTGAGTGCCAAAGTAGAAATACAATTTATATAACTTACCTTGCATGGTTCAGAGGACCGATCTTCTTGCACGCCTCCTTTGGAGCGATATTGCCCGTCTGCAAGGCCCTGGTGAGCTGATACAGCAGGAGTTGGTCGCTACTGAGGTCGGCGATGACGCTGTCCGGCAGCGCCAGCTCTGGGCCGCTCACCGGGCGGAACTTCACGTGAGAGAGCCGGTGCACGGAGCCGCTGGCCGTCTTGTCTAACGGTCCCGTGAATGACACGGGTCCGCTGGTTCTGCCGTCCAACTCCCGGAACACCTCCCTCAGCACGAGCTCATTCCAGTGTAACTGGCAGACAAACCAATGGACCGTTTGTTCTTGAATGAGTTCGAAGAGCCGGCAAATTCCGCCAGATCTGCCCGTGTTGATAGCCGCGCCATCGCAGCCCAGGACGCGGACGGAGTCTCCGTAGCCGGTGGCGACGTGTATCAGTTCATTGACTTGGTCAATGGCTTTAACAAAAACTGGCGTGAAGGGGGTGACATATTAATTTCCTAGTTCTGCCACCACAGCAACGTGTTCCTCAGCTGTCTTGTCGCCGCCTCGGCCGGTGCTTGATTGATCATGCCGTCCGTCAAAGTACAGGGCCTTGAGCTCAGCACCTCTATGCTGTTGGTCCCGCGTCGCCACTGCGTTATGTCTCACCCGGCATCGCTGACTCCAAACTTTTTTTCGGGTCGACCAACAGATTTGTTTTGCCGCTGGACACGCGATCGATATCCATCTGGAAGCCTTTTTTTTATTATTATTATTATTATTATTTATTTTTTTATAAATTTAGTCCGAATGTTTTGTATGGATGGATTTCCGAGGTCAGGACCCACGCTAAGCAGAGCTTGTTGCGCAGGCCCTGACCTCACCACCCGATCGCGCAAGAAGCCGTTGATGACAGCCGCTACAGCATGGTTAGACAAGCCATACCTGTCGGCTGCCAGTGCAGTGTTTGTCAGATCATCGTTGTTTGGCTCCTGGATGCAGTCTGACATCCCGGATTCACTTGCTTCAGCCTTATTGCTGCTGTCGTTAGTGTCGGCGTCGCTGGTGAGTCTCCCTGGCCAGCCTGGTCGATGTCGATGGTGAGAGACGTACGAACGTGGGAGGGCCCAGCTTGATCTGCATCATCGCGTCCCTCGTTCTGCTCCCGTTTCTGCCTGAGATTTGCAGTCTTGCGTCGCCTGCTCCCAGGGGCCCGGGAACAGGGGGCAGCGCGGGGGCGCTTGCCCCCCCCCCCCCCCCCAACATCTGGGCCGGGGGGGGGGCCAACTTTGGCGAGCAGAAGTTTCCCTAAAAATGAGCTCTTCCAATTTTCTTCACAAAAAGTTATATAAAATATGAAAGCCTCCTTATGTCACTTCCATTTGTTGTCGTTTTCTTTTATAGCATGTCATAAGTATTATTATTATATAGCTTTGCCTTTATAGCAGTATCGTATACCTTTCTTTTTCTACCTTTTCCTTTTTCCATTAAATGTTCTATGAGATATAATGGAAAGCTTTGGTAGCAGTACATTTGCTGGCAGTTGTCTGCTTGGCGCGTCGTCGTTAAAATAACGCACTGACGCAGTGGCGGATCTACGGTTGTGCAAAATGGGCAGCCCCCCCCCCCCAAAAGAAGAAAACAAACGCCTGAAATCGGCGCAAAATTGAAACATTCCTGATATAGAAGCAAATCTAAGCAAATTTTACTAAGGAAAGTTTGCTTTAATTCAGCTATAACTGCACAAGCAAGCTTAATCCGATGAGTTTTCAGAATTATCTGATACTTTTTGGAATTTTGTCACCCCAAACTCCCGTTCTGGATCCACTGCTGCACTGACGGCGATATACATCTGCTGCATTTGGTTTATAAGTTTATCCCACGTCAACGTTACGGATGTGGTCAACCTGCTGTGCGGCCCTCTAGCTGTCCTCGCTGTCTCTGCCGACGGGGCGGCAATTGCAAGCAAGATTTATCGTAAATGTCGTAGGTTACCGTGATACGGTGATGACAGGGTCGGTGCAGCCCACACTGGTGGGCTTCTTCAGGGAAAAAAAACGTCAGGCGTCAGGTACGAGTATTTTATCAGACGACAGGCGGGTTTACAAAGGCATACGGTTCATAGTATGAATAAGAAACGGGGGCCCCTAAAAACATAACCAGCAAACATGACTCCCACTTTGTCATAAGGCGGATTCACACCGGCCACGTTTTGACGCAAACGCATGCGTCCGCGTCGAAAACGCATACGCATGCGTCCATTTCAGCGCCCAGGCAAACGCAGACGCACGCGTCGGCAAACTTGAACGATGGCAGCTCTTCTGGTCATTTGGTAGCGCTCTAAATGTAACATGTTATGGCGCAGTGATGACATTTGATTTGTCGCGATGTAAACAACTCACAAGTGTAGTGTAAAGATGCGATATATATATATATATATATATATATATATATATATATATATATATATATATATATATATATATATATCCTATATAAAGGGTAAATTCAAACCGTTCCAACGCGATAAACTCGAAAACCCTTGGTAGTGGACCCAAACGGTATCACACGCTGGTCTGCGAGATGCGGGATACCGACTCAGCCGCGCACCAGCGGTATTTCCGGATGAGTGTTGAAGATTTCGGCGAGCTGCTGGGCCTTGTCTCTGACAAGATCAAGAAGGAAGCCGCCACCATATGGGATCCCATCTCCCCTGGCGAGCGTCTGGCGGTGACGCTGAGGTTCCTGGCTGCGGGCGGCTCGATGAAGTATGTGGCCGAATCCTACCGCATCGGGTACGCGACGATTTGCAAGATCATCCCAGAGGTATGCGAAGCAATCTGGTCTGATCTGGTCAATCTGGGCCTGCCGTGACATTCCAATAAAGTTGAAATGTTCCCCTTTCTCGACACGTATCTGTTGTAGCTTTGCTTAGCTTGAACCTAAATAAATGGCAATCAGTTCATAGTCAGGTTGTTTTATGGAGAAAGGCACATTTTCAAATGAGCATGTTGAACAATGTTGGTGTATTTATACCACTGGTGCATCTGTGTAAGCACAACACTCTGGACTATACCACTCTGAACTACAGCCCTCTGCAGCACACCACTCTGCACAACACAACTCTGGGAACACCACACGCGCCCATAGGAACTTACTCGCTAAGCATGCGGTAAATATCGTCGCGAGCACGCTTTGCGGCCTGCGCGTCACGGCTGCCCAGCTGGGCAAGCACGAAGCTTGAAAACGTCGCGTTCACCGACTTCGAAGAGGCGCGGTTGTGTGCCATCTCCTCCATGATGCGCTCCTCCACAGATGGCGACTTGCTCGCTCGTCGTTTTTGGCGCTGCGTGACGCGCTGCTACTGCTGCCTTCAACTGCTGAGAGGAGCTGGAGGTGGATACTGACGGAGCGGCTAAATGCTGCACCAACTCATCGACGTTCTCAAACACTATAGGAATGTCCGCGGAAGTGAAGTGTCCAGGCTCCAGCCGGCTCTCGACGGCGGCAGGAACCGCAGCGGCAGCGGGAGCGGGAGCGGTCAGGTCACCGGCGGCATGAGCGGTCAGGTCACCGGCGGCATGAGCGGTCAGGTTACCGGCGGTAGGCGCGGTCAGGTCACCGGTGGCGGGCGCGGTCAGGTCACCGTCGGCAGGAGCGGTCAGCCACCGGCGGCGGGAGCGACTGAGGCGGACGTCCTGAGCATGCCATGGGCATCGAGAGCCGCCAGGGCAGCAGGAACTGAGCGGGTCCGGAAATGGACGGACGAAACGACGTTCCTGAAAGTTTTAGAAATGGTTCAGACCTAAAAAGCACGCATAAAAAAACGTCACCGCCAACGACAGCAGGGCAGGACAGGACAGGACAGGACAGGACAGGACAGGACCGGGCAGGGCAGGGCAGGGCAGGACAGGACAGGACAGGGCAGGGCAGGGCAGGGCAGGGCAGGGCAGGGCAGGGCAGGGCAGGGCAGGGCAGGGCAGGGCAGGGCAGGGCAGGGCAGGGCAGGGCAGGGCAGGGCAGGGCAGGGCAGGACAGGACAGGACAGGACAGGACAGGACAGGACAGGACAGGACAGGACAGGACAGGACAGGACAGGACAGGACAGGACAGGACAGGACAGGACAGGACAGGACAGGACAGGACAGGACAGGACAGGACAGGACAGGACAGGACAGGACAGGACAGGACAGGACAGGACAGGACAGGACAGGACAGGACAGGACAGGACAGGACAGGACAGGACAGGACAGGACAGGACAGGACAGGACAGGACAGGACAGGACAGGACAGGACAGGACAGGACAGGACAGGACAGGACAGGACAGGACAGGACAGGACAGGACAGGACAGGACAGGGCAGGATGCTTGAATACTTCACGAATGCATTGGTTAGCTGCTGAGCTTTCAAACGATACCCATATTGGCTATGTTGTAACGTATTATGAGAAGCCAATGCTCCAGGTCCAGTCAGGTTACGTGTCAAGGCCACACATTAAATATTTGACATCACATATAATCGAAAACATTATGAATGGATTGGTTAGCCTACGGCCTTTGAGATGAGATCCATATCGGCATGTTTAAAACATAATGGAAATAACTACTCTAGGGTCAGGTCGATTTTAAGTACCGTTTTCTTCTAAACTTATGAATGGCCCACGCCAATTTTTACCATGTGTGTAGAGGACATGTTGGGCAATGCTATATGTAAGAATGAGCCAAATTGGAGGTGGCATGATTTTTGCTATTCAAATTGAAATATTTCAGTTCAAAGTCAAATCAGGTAAAATGTCATTGACCTTAAATGTTTTATGTGTAAAATAAAGATCGGGGCATTGCCTATTGCATGCATTTTGTTTCGTGAGACTGGGACACAAACTTGCGAAGTTATAAGCTCTTGAATTTTGGGATGTAATTGAGTCAGGTCAAAGTTCAATGACCAGTGAACCCAGGTCAAATTTCCAAATCAAAGCACCTGAGATGGTTTTTCCCATTAACCGACACGCATGCAAAGTTTTAAGCAAATCGGAGAGGGTGCTGTATTTTGGTCATCGATTCGACATGGAATCATATTGTTAAATCAGCCATAACGAACCATGACTGAAGATGATCCACAAGTATGCAATTTACCAGAGGGGCTGTGAGCTTGAAAAAAACCTTCCATATGAAGCATGTAAATAATGACTTGCCAGATGGTTTCACGTAGGCCCGGGAACAGGGGACGGGCAGAGGGGGTGCTTGCCCACCCGACTTCGGGACGGGGGGTGGCGGCGGTCCCCCGGCGGCGCCCCCCCCCCCCCCTGCCTGGCGGGGGCGCCGAGGTGCCCAGGGATCACCGTGCAGTCTGGATAGGGGCGCCGAGCTTCCCAGAGAGGAGCGCCGAGCTACCCGGACAGTGCGCCGAGCGGACTGCAGAGGGGCTGTGAGCTGCCTGGGGAGGGCGGACGCTGAGCGGCCCGGGAGCGCCATGCAGCCCGGAGTGAATCAATCCACTATTTAACACTCTGGGGCTGGTTCAGTTACAACATGGACCAAAATTAGTTCCACAGCAATCATGGGTGGGGCTTTTCAGAGCAAGTTGGTGGGGCAAACTAATTATATTGAGTGGTTGTTTTGCATGGCTGAGGTGAACAATTTACATTTTAACACCAGAAAATCTGCAAAGCTGACAAAAGTTGGTGGGGCAGAACACAAAGATGGTGGGCCAAAATCAAAGTTAGTGTGGTGGTGGCCACACAATCTGAATAGGAAACTCCATCTGTGGAAGCAATGCAATGCAATGGTGCGAGTACATACCTGTGATTTCCCCATGAGGATCCAATGTTTAGGTAATCTCCTCCCAGGAGTGGTGTTTCTGCCCACATAAGTAAGTTGGGTTGCTTGGAGCAAAATCCTATGGCTAGCACCAGGGCCACCAAATGATGTCTGGGAAAGGTCATCTGAAACAAACAATAATAACAAATGGTCAACCACTAAATGAAGGGCCATAGCAATGTATTGGTAACATGAAATATGATTGCAAGGGTTGTGAACAGGTACAAAATGAAGATGACATAGGTGGTGACGTTATGGGTAGGTGATCTTAAATATCCAGTTTAAAAGGTTGGCAGCCGCCGGCCTGAGCATAATTAATACATTAATTGAGCATAATTGAGCATATATGAGCAATTATATATGAGCAGTAAGGTTGACAGTCAGCCTGATGAAATGATGCAGAGTGGTGTTACTTCATAGGTTACTTTTTGTTGCTATCCACTGCCAACTTGCTATACATGCTACTGCTATACATAGCAACATAGCATACAATATAACTTATTCATACACAACACATAACACTGCTATAACATCTTTTGTGACCACAAGCCATGTTCTAGTGATAACCACCTGCTGAGCAGATGGATGTTATGAATGATAACTTAATCAGTTGCAATTGTGCCATCAAAAACCCAGACACACTATTGTTTGATATTTGGTCAGGGGCAGCAAGCACCTTTTCACATATTTATCATTAATGATACATTATATTACCAACTTCTTTGAAACAGGCCATGGTTACAAACTGGTCACCATGTTTCCCAGTTTGTGTCATCAATGATTGGAACAGTCTCCCTGAGTATGTCGTTAACGCTCCATCAGTTAACTCGTTCAAGGACAGACTTGACCAAACACTGGAGGAACTACAAATACCACGTACCCAAGAAGAGTAGAAAAAAAAAGAGAAAGGAAAAAAAAACTTTAGAGAGTGGGAGTCCACAGGCTGCCCTGGCAGCCTACTTTTCCCAAATCCATGAAGTCCTAAGTCCAAACGACCTCAAGCAATGTTCTTGTAATGACTACCTGCTGAGCAGATGGATGTTATGAATGATAACTTTATCAGTTACAATTGTGCCATCAAAAACCCAGACACACTATTGTTTGATATTTGGTCAGGGGCAGTAAGTACTTTTTCACTTATTTCTCATTAATAATACATTATATTACCTAACTTCTTTGCCACAGACCATGGTCACAAACTGGTCCCCAAACGGGCATAGGCATCTGATGAACAATATCAATTATGAGTTACAGTTGAGCTATCACAAATGCATTGTGTACCCTGCAAGTATCCATAAGGTTAGGTTGGGCACAAGTCAAGAAGGAATTTATGCATACATATCCCAGTAATGGTCGCTTTATTTGATAAATATTCTCTTTTACCTGTGGCCACCAAGCCTGTGACCTGTGACCACTGACACCAACCCCCATCCCGCCTGTGACCACCAAAACCATCCCCCACCCCATCTGTGACAACTGAAACCAATCCCCCAAATCCCAAACAAGTTCATGCTATTGGTGTTCCTTAATGTCAGATACAGAGTAAAGTACTAGTAAAGTACTAGCAAACTGCCAATAGCATGAAATATCCAACCTTTGGACCCAGGGCAGACTGGTTATTGATTTGACTCTGATTGAATTAACTGGAATCGTTCAATCAAAATCTCTTGATGAAGAATCAATTCACCACCAAATTTGTGTATTCATGAATCATGATTGAATCAAAACCTGCATATAAACAAGGCTGATTGAATCAAAGACTGTGCAATGCTATTTCAATGGCGAGTCAAACGTGATTTGATTATAAAAAAAACATTCTTTGAATCGGAAAGAATCATTTTTCAAAATGGTTAACCATGAATCAAACAGTGACTGAATCATTCATATTCCAAAATGAATTGTGATTGAATCCTTCCAAAAAAAGGTGAATCAATAGGTAACCAGTCTGGGCCAGGGTCCTAGGATTGCTTGTAGCTTGGGTGCGGAGTGGGAAATGCTGGCTACAAATGAGTATGAACTTATGAAGAGTGGAAAATTCAACCCAAAAACTGTATGCACTCTGCTTTATCAATACCCAATTACCCACTCACAGGATAAAGTTATTACCTATGCCAATTCTTGCCTGTCCTTCCCTCCACAGAGCCTGCCCATATAATTACATTCATAAACCAGTATCAGGGTTCCAATTATAAAATAGGCACATTGTTTAATAATGAGTGAAAAATTCACAGTAAAACTCAGGAAAAGAGGGGAAACATAATATCCATAGCATTGTTTTCCACCAAAATTTCCCAATGCGAAGACACTGTTTGGACCCATCTGATTTGCGAAGGTTTCACCCCACATTTGATTTAGCCCAAGCTTTTACTTA
This sequence comes from Chirona hameri, assembly GCA_036785665.1. Lineage (NCBI taxonomy): Eukaryota > Metazoa > Arthropoda > Thecostraca > Balanomorpha > Balanidae > Chirona > Chirona hameri. Next base: position 22,838 of record JAXIVJ010010396.1, read on the forward strand.
TTATGTGCAAAGTTTGACAGACGCTTTAATAATGTAATAATTGTTTACATTTTGCCACATTTCAATTTGGTCAGAACTTAAGTGCATCTTCTGTAAGCAAACAAATTTGGACAATTCCAAACCCCCTAGTGTGTGGTGTATTCTCATCTAGTACTTACCTATTTCCAGGTACAGATGTATATGTATAAACATTTATCAACCTCCAATCCTCTGGTACATGCATCAAGAAGGCACCTACCTCAACCGTGGCAAGATGACACTTCGCCAGAGGCACACTTGATCACAAAATTAAATCAATTATGGCTGCCAAAGCTACTGTTGCCCGTCTCGACGCATACGTATGCGTCCAAATCTTGAACACGGTTCAAGATTCAGGACGCATGCGTTTGACGCATACGCATGCGTAATCTACGCGAGTTCCCGAGCTTTTAGGCCGTTCACACCGAAATACGCAAGCCTATGCGTAATTTTACGCGTACGCATGCGTTTTCGACGCTGACGCATGCGTTTGCGTCAAAACGCGGCCGGTGTGAATCCGCCAATAATGTTGTTGTATTGTTATGTGTTGTAATGTTGTATTGTTATGTGTTGTAATGTTGTATTGTTATGTTAACCCGCGTCGTGTTGGGGGCGGGCGGGGCGTTTAGACGCCCCCCCCCCCCCCGATAGCGAAAAACGTCGGCGCGCCGTTTTTGCCGTTTCAAAAACGGCGCACGGCGCACAGCGCCACCGTTTCAAAAACGGCACACGGCGCACAGCGCCGCCGTTTAAAGGGATTATACGGGTTTTTCCCAGAATAATTGAGTTACATAGTAAAACGTACTTATAAAGGTGGTAGAAGTCCCACGGTAGCCACATTTTTCTGGAAATGACCTCTTCTGCACGTAATGACATTCCAAAGTGCGCGGTGATGTCACCGCATATTTTCTGCAGGACCGGCTGAGGCAGAGCCAGTCATCTCTTTTATGCTAATAAAAACACCTCACGTATGGCATATTTCCGGTAAAATAAGCAATATTTGAAAGAAAATAAACTTGTTTTGTTCCAACGACAGCAGCAGTTACCTAGTTTTCCCATAAAATTATATATTTTTCATGAATTTTCATGCCAAAAAAATAATACGCCACCTCCAAATTCTCAACGCTAAAGGCCAGAGAAAAGAAAACCACAAAAACACAAAACCTCAACGAACAGTGTGTAGTAATACAAAGTCCCGTCAGTTTTGAATTGCATAATAATTTTATGATCCAGTGTTGGACTTGCAGATAATTAAAAACTCTCAAATATATTTTAAGATAAAAGTGGTGGACAGTAGTGCCGATCAAGTACTCGTTATCTGATACTAGTCTCGAAAAACTCCCAAGTTTTAACACTGATAATTTCTGAAATAATGGACTAAATGAGCATTGAGGTCCCTGTTATATGTCTTAAACGTGTTTAAAGCTCATACAACTGCAAAAGAGTGCATTTACTTTCAGGACGGAAACCCGTATAATCCCTTTAAAAAACGGCGCACGGCGCACGGCGCCGCCGTTTCAGCCGCCGTTTTTGGCACACCTGTTCGGGCATCAATTACCCACATTGTGTGCAATTCTTGACCACGGGTCATCTCAGGTCAGGTCACGTGATCACACCTCCAAATAAGTTTGCGGTCGTACCACAGCCACAGTTTTTGTCCGATCGGTTTCAAACTTACAGGATTTCATAAGGTCATAGGTACCTACAATTCGAATATCTAAGATTTTGAATATCGGTGACCTAAGGTCGCCGGTCGGGTCAATTTCGTGACCTCCCATTATAAGTCAATGGGGAAATATTAAAATGTTTCCTATTCCGAGGATACGCATGATATCAGTCAATTTCTTTCTGGATCATGTTATCATAGGCTGTTATTGATGATCCAGGTTCAATTTCTGTCTAGTGACCCCTACAGGGTCAGCCCAGGTCAGTTGAGGTCACCAACACCTTTTGTGTCAATAACTCTCGATAGAATGCAGATAAAGAAGTGAAACCGGTATAAATGTGTTTGTCTCGTCGAGACACGTCTCTCAATATGCAACATGACCTACGTGGGTCGTCACTTGACCTTGACCTGAGGTCAAAGTTCTAAGTTGACCTAAACTGGGCCAACTCAATGTGATTCGAAGAGCTTTGACGAGACGAACATGATGTTGTCAAAATCATTGCCGTATCTGTATTAAGTAAAAAGTTATTTGCGAACGTTTTGCCAAAAAATAGCCCTTTTGACATTTGATGACCTCTGGAGCCCAAACTATTAAACTGAGATCAAATTTGATGACACGTTTTGATTGAATATTCCAAGAGCTTTCGATCGTTTTTTTTCTCGTTTGTTCCTAGCTATCATTCCCGAGATATTTGGGGGTTTCTGGAGCGATGTCCTAAAACTGGAAAATCTCATTATCATCATATCACATATTTCGGAACACATCCATACAATGGGTTTTCAGTTTTCCATGTTAAATAACATAGATGTAAAAACATATCGCCCACGCATTAAATGATGCACATCATCGTGCGTGCGGCACCTCCAGCTGCCCGTCACTGTAGCCCTGGATGTGCGCGTGGATACATCGGAGCGACTGATGGTCCGTGAACAGAGCAGTTCGGGGGCGTTCTCGGCATGAGTGAGTTTATACATGGCGTACAAGTCTCGTTCGATAACCATATAATTTATCGCACGCCAGCCAAGTTCACGCAGTGTGCCAGATACTCGCTCGCGGTACCCCAGGCCAGTGACAACGCGAGCGCCAAAGTTAATGCATTTCTGCAGCCTACATTGTTGGGTTTGAGTACAGCCTCCCCATAAACACATGCAGTACTGCAAATGAGGAAACACGAGCGCCTCCACCAGCAGTCGCTTGGTTTCACGCGGCACACGACGCTGCATTCTGGCGAGCCCGATCAAAACACAGTAACAGCGTCGGGTGATGGCGGCTATGTGTTGTTCCCACGTCAGGCATGAGTCGAGGTTGACACCCAGAATATTCACCGACTGCACTGGAATGATTTAAGAATTTCCGAATTGTATCGTAAAGTTAAAGTCCATGTTTTGGCGCGAGGATTTTAGAACAAGTAGGTCAGTTTTCGTAGGGTTTACCTTCAATCTGTTTTTGGTGAACCAAAGCAATGCAATCGACAAATTGTCCTCAACGCGCCGTTTCAATTCTGGGAGGTTTCCTGGCGAGTCGGAATCCAGAAACTGGGCGTCATCGGCGTGTACCATCTTTCCGTGCGGCATATGTTGTGACAAGTCATTAGTAAATACGAGGTATAGCACTGGGCCCAAGATCAATCCCTGCACCATGGGTTACCGGCAGCTCGGCACCTGTTCCGCCTCTAACAGATTGAGTGCGACCGGAAATTGCGACCTTTGATGACCTCTGGTGACCTCAATATTGACCTGAACTAAAAAAATAGAAATAGTTTCAAAGTTATTTTTGATGAGCTTTCAAATCGTGTTTTCGGTTTTCCAATGAGGAAAATTTGACAACGAAAATGTGCACCAAGATTATAAGTGAGAAGATTGCCAAAACAAAATATTTGGTTTCGCCCCCCCCCCCCCCAACTTTAAAATCGTTCCCGGGCCCCTGCCTGCTCATCTCCTCGTAGTCTACGCCACCCAGTTTCATTTTGCGGGCTCCTCTCTGGTATCGAAGGAATGTGATTTCCGCTGGCGGCACGCGGCTCGATAGTGGACAGTTGCAGCTTCGCAGATCCTTGCAGCGGCAGCTGGCGATGTCAAATAGCTTGTGGAAATGCTTCTCTTCTGAAATCATTTGTTTCGTTTTTGCGTCACGGTTTCTTTTGGGCGTCTTATTCAATCGGCGAAATCTTTCGTACGCTGAAAACACGTTGTGAGACCTTTTTCTAGAAGGGTTTTGATAAGAGTTCATTTCCGGGTTTTAGATAACCCAAGCGAGAACGTGTTTGTCTACAGACACGCATTGGAGAACCTTCAGCAGAGATGAGAGCCCGCGCTGTGGTTTTAGAGAACCTAATCGATAACATATTGTGTCCGGGCAGGGGCGGATCCAGGGGGAGGGCACAGGGGGCACGTGCCCCTCCCGAAACATCTGAGGAGGGCCCTTTTCGGTGCGCGTAGCGCGCCGAAAAGGGCCGACGATACCGCGCGAAGCGCGGTATCATGGGCTCTCTAAGAGACCACGCAAAGTGGTCTTTAGAGAGTGTAGAGCACTTCAGAGGTCCTAAGAGCCAACAGGGCCCTCTCTGAAAGACCAGAGGGCCCCATGGAAGTTCAAAGGGCCCCTGTCCAGGTCAGAGGGATCCTGGCTAGACCGAAAGGGCCCCTGGGCGAGTCAGAAGAGCCCTGCACATGCCGAATGGCCCCTAGACAGCATAGAGGGCCCCTGGGCAGGCCGGAGGGCTCCTGGGCATGTCGGCAGGGCGACAAAGCAGCCAGCGCAGTCCCTTTCAGGTCGAAAGGGTCCCTAAGCAGGCTGGAGTGTCCCTGGACAGACCAGAGGGTCCCTGGGAAGTTCAAAGGTCCCATGTGCAGGTCAGAGGGTCTGCTGGGCCCTTTCAATGCTCGGGAATAGGGCCCTTTCAACGCTCGGGAGGAGAGCCCTTTCAGTGGGTTTGAAAAACACCCAAAACTCACACTCTCACACTATAGAACATTGTTTGGACGCCTTGATTATTTAGTTGCTAGGATTTGTTTTTCTCGTCAGATGTGACTCTGACTCGTAAGAAGATGAATCGACTCAACTTTGACTCAAGCGACATCCATGTGACTCAACTCTGACTCAAGTTGCGTCCCTATTTTTCTTAAGCGACTCGACTCTGATTCAAGTTGAGTTGAGTCAGTTTTGAGTCAAATTTGACTCACCGACTCAGAGTCAAGCACAACCCTGGGCACTACATTAGTCAGAGATAGCCCTTGACGGACCTGAAAAGGGCCTGCGCCTGTTTGAGAGGATCCTTTCCAGGCCTCAGATGGTCCTAAGCCGGTCTGAGAGGGCCTTTACTAGGCGACAGAGGACCCTATACCGGACACCAGGCGAGCCATTTGGGCCCGCCTGAGCCAGAGGCCTGGTCTGAGCCCTTTCAGGCCTGGCAATGGCTCTCTCAAACGGACGGAGGGCCATTCAAGTCTGACAATGGCTCTCCAGGCTTAGACAGGGCCCTCTCAGGCTAATCGATAGTACACTCAAAGAGACTGAGGGACTTCTCTTACCGACCTTAGGGCCCTCTCACACCGGCACAGGACCCTCTCAGCACGACCGAGGGCCCTTTCAAACCTACCAGTGGTCCTCCAGACCAGCATAGGGCGCTCTCAAGTCTTGCAAGGGCCCTACAAGACTGACAGGGTGAGGGCCGTCACCGACGGGGGGTCGGGAAGGAGAGGGTCCGGACATCAACTCTCAGAAGGTGGGGGGTCGACCGCCCCCCCCCCCCGAACGCACACACTTTTTTCGGGGAAAGTTAACAATTTATCGTAAAAATTGCCCTTGCAACAGTCAAAATTCCGCTATTATTCCAAAGTTTAAAAACCGGGAAAATTTCGCGACGCTTCGCGGCATGACACAAGTTTCGCAATTGCTTATACAAATTTGGAAAATGGGAAAATTAATTCCATTAAATGTCTGGCAGAGGCTCTTGGCGGTAATTGCTGACCCCAGCTCCCACTCTCTTCATAAAATATTAACTTGTAACCCTATTTGTAACAGGCTCCTGGCTACTCCTATTTGTAACAGGGGGGGGGGGCGGATTTCGCCCCCAGGAGATCTCGAGATCTACCCATCCGATTTTCACAAATCAAACGGCGTTTGGTTCCCCTCATCACGATCTACATTTCTAAAAAAAATCGACATTTTTGATAGGGGGCAACAGTGGGGCAAAAACTACAAATTTTAGTGTTATATATCATCCAACACAGCTGTCATGTTTATCAACCGATTGTAACACAACCAATGGGAATCGATAGATTTAATTGGAGATTTATGATTTATATATGGCGATCACTTTTGAAAATTCAAAAATAATAGGCGTGTGCAGGTCACTCAATATGGGGGTGAAGTAAATGCGGAATAAAACTATTTTTGTATGCTTTTTTAATAAATGAAATGGTATGTTATTGTGCCATTAGAAAACACAGTTATAAATCATATTTTTCGCCATAGGCGGTACCAGGTTAGTGAAAAAGGGAGGTAAAATAGGAAAAATATTAACCGCAGGCATGTTGCTACCCAGCACTATAAATATGTTAATGATCGTAGATAGTTCCATTTTGCATGTTGTACTTCATCATGACGCATCCAGGATCCAACTGGAGAGGCGCAAGACCTTTTGATAAGTATATTATCCGCTATTATGATACTAACTAGTCAACAGTAACGATTTCACTTACAACTTCAATTAACATTGCTTACCCCCCTTTTTACCCTACCTGGACTCGCCTATTATCTCATAATCGTTCGTAGGGTACCCTGTGGCGCGTTTCATCCGAAAACTGCAGTATGTTATGCCATTGTAGGCCCATGCATCTTAGTTTCCTTGCAATAATATGACTCCCTTTCTTCCATTCCTGAGCGCGCCTCTGCAACACAAATGATTGTATTCCCTCTCCTGGCCTCATATGTGCATATATCATTATAAGTTAACCGTCTATTGCGCCGTAATCGCTGGCATATCGTCATCGCCATGCCAGTCACCCCCCTTTTCATGTGCCTGAACACGCCCCTGCAACTCTATATGTAATAAATTATTAAAATAATGGAACGAGAAGCTATCTTTTACATCTTGATAGCTATAAATGCTCCTTACATCGCTCTATTTACTTCCCGCAGAGCATTGAATACTTCCTGGATCCCCCCCCCCCCCCTTTCAAGCCCCTGAAACCGCCTCTGCCATGCAATTTTTATGATATTTCATTAACATCAACTAATTTGCACTTGTTGCAATCACCGTAAACCGATGTAACTCCTTCACACTTGAGGTAGTTAGGAAGAAACCGTGAAGATCGCATTTCCGTATTATCGCCAAATATCGCCGCCGAACCCTCCCAAAACCGTGCCCTGGAACCGCCTCTGTTCAGATTAAGAACTCTAAATTTTGACTCCAAATGCGGAATTCAATTCTAGGAAAATTCCAAAAATGTCATGGGCCTGCTCCCAGTCCTTCTGGAGATATCTGCGAAAACATGAGGGGGGGCGGAATCCCCCCTGTTACAAATAGGGTTAAGCGGGATACATGTTTAGCTAGTCTGCCGAGTTCCGAAAAGGGGACGCGAACGCAGCGACACGGGCATCGGCACCCGCGGAAGCTGCTCCAGCGGTGCCCAACTTGCTGGACCTGGAAGAGCTAATAGTGGGGGCCAAGCCAGGACCATCTTCCCAAGCCATCTCCCCTCAGGCTCCTACAGATCCACAGGGACCATTTATGCGCGGAAAAGTCGTTTTGCTTCTTGCTGCTTCGAAACCATTTGCACTGTTGCCAGTTGTTTGTTACAGTTCGGTACACATGCATATACAGTTATTATTATCATATATACTATTGAGCGCTGACTGCCACCGGTCATCGTGATTTACTATCCGAGGCTAGCTAATGTATATGAAAAACCACCTTCATTTCAATATTTTGCATCATACCGAGATATGCAACCAGGAAAAGGGATTACTTGAGGCTTGGCTCCACTCACGGTCTGGTTCGAATATTACAATTTCGTTTTCCACGACCTAAAATGCAATTTTTCACGCCGCTTCGCGGCGTCACATCGGTGGCCAGGGGCTCCGCCACAGGGGGGACGGGGGGACATGTCCCCCCAAACATTTTCTGATTTTAACATTACGCCTATGGACGTTGCATGACAAGAATCGATTTCAGAATGCCTCCGTCCCCCCCCCCCCCCCCAACTTTCGGAAGGTGGCGGCGCCCTTGTCGGTGGCCATCATCATAACGAAGCCATAGTCATCGTCTTCGGATCGTCGTAACGCTTAATTGAATTAATACAATGTTAGCTTCTTATCCTCTACAAGGTCCATCGCCTGTAATTCTGGGTTTTATCAGGCCAACCTGTAAGAATTTTTCTGCGCTTGGCGGCGCTAAATAACAAGTACCTACTGTAACATGAAAATCCTCTGGCATTACAAATGTTGCAAAGGCACGCAGAACAAATGTGGTTACATTTTTTATCTCTCATTTCAGCCGACCCCCCACTTAAAAATTGTCGGCGACGCCCCTGCATAGGGCACTCTCAGGCCTGACGATGGCCCTCTTAGGCTTGTCAAGGGCTTTCTCCTACCTGAAAATACACTCAGACCGACTGGAGGCCCTTTCAGACTCGCAAAAACGTCCGGGGCCCTTTTCAGCTCGAGGGCCCCTTGAAGTATGATGTGCCCCTCCCGAAAAGTTTCCCTGGATCCGCCCCTGTGTCCGGGCACGCATTGGAGAACCTTCAGCAGATGACAACCATAACATTTGGGTTTCGGAGACCAATGTAATGACGGAAAGAGCACCGCCGCGGTTCTCAAAGGTTCCCGGATGTAGCCCACTATTCGAAGCCTGCCACTCGTGAGCAGAATGCGTACTTCCGTACTTGTAGTTGAGGTGCCGCTCAACAGATGGCGCCTTCAAGGAGCAGTGTTTTTTTTTCTCGTATTGTTTTACCAAAAACAGACATTACCTTAACATGAAGGAGGACAGTTTGAAGTTGGGAAATGTCGCGAAAAGCAATGCAAAGGGAGATGTTGTCATGAGATCTGAAATATTAATTGCTTAGATATAGTATATGCTAATGTGTCAAAATTACATAAAGTATCTAGTCAGAATACTATATATGGTAAAAGTTCACGGGCATTTCCATCTCGGCAGAGCGTGCGCTAATGACGCCGAAGCAATGATTATTTAATTATTCAGCAGTCGTGGTAGTCGCGCACACTATTTTCAGCACATAACATCGCCGGAGGCAAACAGGTTGTAATTGGATAAGCACGTTAAGCAATGGTGAAGCTTTCATGGGTTCTCATTTCCAGACGCTGGATACACCACAACGGTGTCTCACACTTTCACCGAAAGAATATCAGAAGGGTTCTCCGAGATTATACGGCGTGCTCTGGTAATCCCCTCAAACTTCTAGAAGTTCTCCATTGATATGGTTGTGAAATATTAGTTCGAGAACCTTTAAGAAAGGTTCTCAGACGAGAAGGTACTGACATGTGGTGGTCGTGCGAGAGCCCATGAAGCTCTCGAAGATCGGGCAAAGTTCTCATTGTTTTTCAGTGTAGGCTTGCTTGATCTTCCGAACCACGTTATGCGTTTAGATTATGGGTATATCCTCACACTGATAAAATATTGTACTAACTTAGTGTGGTAAAAGGGTCGTTGTCAATAAGTCTGACCCACTTACCACCGATATATCACCGTTTTACTACCTCCTGGCAGTATTACTTACCACCCACTTACTACACCCTTTACTAACCCAAGGGTGGTAGAGGGGTCGTTGTCAATTTATCCGACCCACTTACCACCTAGCTACTACCCTGTTGCTACCCCCGGTAGTAACATTTTTCACCCACCAACCACGCTTCAACGACCCACTTACCACCCCCCTCAACCATTACCACCCCCTACTACCACAATACTACACCCTACCACCCTCCTACTACCCTCTTACTACCCCCTACCACCCTCCTACTACCTCCTATCACCATCCTACTACCCTTCTACTACCCCGCTACCACCCTGCTACTACCTCGCTACCACCCTGCTACTACTTCGCTACCACCCTCCTACGCACTCAATCGACTGGCAGTGGAGCTAAGAACCTGCAACAACGCAGTGGGAAGCCTGATGTGCTGAGCGCACGAGTTGGATCATCCGAAGACCCTACGGAAGCTTCTTGAGAAGTTGCCCTTCTCACTCCAAGAACAGTGGAGAAGGAAAGCGGACGGTATTGCAGAGAGGGAAGGGAAGTCGGCAACTTTCTCGGACTTAGTGGGTTTCATTGAAGTCGAGGCGAGGATCGCGTCCAATGCTGCCTTCGGTCGACAAATGTTTAGAAAGAAGAGCTCAAGCCAAAAGGGAGAAGTAAAGGAAAAATGCAACCGTATCAAAACAGCTCAACAGCAGACATGTCTGTTCTGTGGAAAAGAAGGTCATCAAACGGATATGTGCGAAAAGCTGAGACTGAAGCCTCCACAAACAAAAGGAACTTTTGTCAGAGAAAACGGACTTTGTTTTGGATGTCTTCACAAGGGACACGTGACCAAGTTTTGCAACGGAAGAAGGACGTGTAGCTTATGCAAGAGGAAACATCCGACATCACTTCACAACGACTGGCAGCAGAATCACAAGTCAGGTCTTGTGTCCGCTGAAAACGACGGAGAACATGCCGGAACTGATCAAGAACAGACGAAAGTGAAGAGCCTTGGAGTCGATCTGGCCAGGATGTGTGCTGGGATGAGGGTCAAAACGCCCTCCATCATGATGTCCATTTTGCCAGCCAGGGTGTGGTCTCAGGAGAACGGAAGGGTGGTAGAGATATGCGTTCTTGGATGGAGGTAGTTCGGCTACGTTTTGCTCCCAGTCCCTTCTGAACCAGTTAGTAGCCGTTGGTGAGGAAACCAAGATCTGGATGACAACAGCGTCGGTCGAGAGCCAGGACATAGCCAGCCACGTGGTGAAGGGTTTGAAGGTAGCTGATTTGGAAGGGAACAACACGGTTCCACTGCCTCCCACGTTCACTCTCAATGCTATCCCCGTGAAGCACGAAGATATGGCCTCGAGCGAAGATGTCGACCAGTGGGTCCACTTGAAGGGGATTTATTTGCCCCACATCGATGCAGATATTGGTCTCCTGATCGGAAGTGACTGTCCAGAAGCGCTTCAACCCTTAGAGATTAGGAGAAGTCAAGATGGTGAACCTTATGCCCTTCGAACTGATCTGGGATGGGTAGTTCAAGGCCCAAGAAGCAGATCACTGTTGGATGGAGGACGAGTGAAGGTCAATCGCGTGCAAGTTGATGGGATGACCTTGAACGAGCTGCTGATTGACATGTAAAACAAAGAGTTTCCCGAAAGAATCAGCACGAGTGAGAAGGGGTACTCTGAAGAGGATCGTCGCTGGCTGACGAAGGTGACGAAGAGTTGCAAGCAACAACCAGACGGACACTATAAAATAGCGATGCCGTTTCGACAAGATGACCCAGCGATGCCGAACAACAAGATGTGCGCACAGAGAAGACTTGCTGGTCTCAAGAACAGGCTCGAGAAGGACCGGAAGTTCGCCGAGGACTATTGCAAGTTCATGGAAGACATGCTCCAGAAGGGACACGCCGAGAAAGTTCCTGCAGAGCTCCTGAAGAGAAGCGACGGGAAAGTCTGGTACATACCGCATCGCTGTGTCTACCATGCTCAAACCAGAGAAGATTCGTGTAGTTTTTGATTGCGCGGCAAAGTACCGAGACGTTTCACTGAACAGCGTCCTCCTGCAAGGGCTCCTGCTAGGCTATCTCACAAACTCGTTGACAGATGTCTTGATAAGGTTCAGTGTGCGTGCGTTCATGGCCGACGTGCGTTCATGGCCCTGTGCGTTCATGGCCGACGTGGAAGCAATGTTCTACCAGGTAGCTGTTCCCAAAGACGATAGGGACTTCATGAGGTTCCTGTGGTGGACTGGTAGCGACACGTCTCGGCTCCCGGAGGAGTACAGAATAAAAGTGCACTGTTTTGGAGCAAACTCATCCCCAAGCTGCGCAAAATTCGCCTTACGCAAGTGTGCCGATGACAACGACGACCACTACGATCCTGCTGTGACGAAGGCTGTGAAGAGAAACTTATATGTAGACGACTGTCTTGTTTCGGTGGAGACGCCAGAAGATGCTGTGAAGATGGTCAAGGAGTTGAAGAACTTGTGCAAACTGGGTGGCTTCAAGCTCACGAAGTTTGTTGGCAACAACTGGAAGCTGCTGATGTCACTGCCGAAAGAAGAGCGCGGGAAGCTTGTCACTGAACTGGACTTGAGCATCGACTCGCTTCCCATGGAAAGAGCACTGGGCATGTGCTGGTCAGTGGAAGATGACGCACCCAGCCTCTGGGTTGCTGCAAAGGACGCGCCAGCTACAAGAAGAGACATTCTCTCGACAAGCACATCCATGTACGATCCTCATGGGGATTGTATCGCCGTTTGTCCTCAGAGGTCGACTGATTCTGCAGGAGCTGACGAGGCTTCAGAGAGACTGGGACGAGGAAATCCCTCTGCAGCAGAGGAACCAGCGGGAGGCATGGCTAGCCGACCTGCCAGGACTGGCATCCGTGGCGCTTCCGAGATGCTATAGGCCGAAGAGTTTCGGTGACGTAGTCTCGGCACAACTCCATCACTTCTCGGACGCCAGCCAGAAGGGATACGGTACAGTCTCGTACCTGCGTGTCACTAATTCAAGAGGTTAAGTTCATTGTGCATTCGTGTTCGGGAAGGCTCGTGTAGCTCCGTTGAAGGCTATTACGATTTCACGGTTGGAGCTGGCTGCCGCTACCATGGCCGTTCGAATCAACACGATGCTGGAGAAGGCGTTGGAAATGCCCATCCAGGACGTTGTGTACTGGACAGACAGCACCACAGTACTGAGATACATCAAGAACGAGCATACCAGGTACCACACGTTCGTGGCGAACCGTTTGACAGTGATTCGGGACGGATCGAAGTCATGTCAGTGGAGATACGTCGGCACCAGGCAGAACCCCGCTGACGACGCGACCAGAGGAGACCAAAGCAAGCGCTGGTTGGACGGACCGGATTTTCTGAGACAGAAAAAAGAGCATTGGCCGCTGATGCCTGCAGTCATGGTCACTGAAGAAGACGACCCAGAAGTGAAACAGGGGTAAAAGTCGCTGCAGCCGTCATCATGGAAGAAAACCCGACCGAAAAACTAATACGGTACTACTCAAGTTGGTATCGCCTCAAGAGAGCAGTGGCATGGATCAGACGCGTGATACAGACCCTTCAAGCTCGCAAGTCAGGGATGAGAGATGCTTCTTGCAGTGGGCTGATCACAGTGGAAGAACTCGATCAAGCGGGAAAGGCTGTCATCAGAGTTGTGCAGTTGACTGCGTATCCAGAAGAGCTGGGTTCGTTGGAGAAGGGCTTTCAGGTCAAACAATCCAGTCCTCTGTTCCGGTTGAATCCTCAGGTTCAAGATGGCGTCATTCGTGTCGGAGGTAGACTCGACGCTGCGCCTGTCGACATTCACGCGCGACATTCCTACCTGCTGCCGGGTAAGGGAGTCACGGAGCTGGTGATCAGGGACGTTCACTTTCATGTCGGTCATTCCGGGCGGGGACACGTGCTGGCGGTTCTCCGTGGCAGGTACTGGGTCGTCAAGGGCAACACAGCGGTCCGAGCGGTGCTCTCCAGATGCGTCAGCTGTAGAAAGCGACAGGCTCCTGTTGTGAGTCAAATCATGTCTGACCTGCCGCCTGAAAAAGTCACGCCGGGTGAACCTCCTTTCACAAAAGTCGGCGTCGACTACTTTGGACCATTTTTCGTGAAGAACGGTAGAAGACAATGCAAGAGGTACGGCGTGATGTTTACATGCATGGCTACGCGGGGCGTGCATATCGAGATGGCGGATAGTCTAGACACAAGTTCCTTTATCAATGCGCTGCGGCGTTTTCAAGCTAGAAGAGGGCAGGTGACATATATCAGATCGGACAACGGGACGAACTTTGTGGGAGCAGAGAACGAGTTACGGGAGGCACTTGCCCAACTGAACTGTGATAGAATTCACAACTTCTTACTACAGAGAGGCATCACATGGATCTTCAACGCACCGGGTGCGTCGAGTCATGGAGGCGTCAAGGAACGCCAAATTCGCACTACCCGGAAGATTTTGAACGCTTTACTGCGAGAGCAAATCTTGGACGAGGAGGCGCTCCGTACGCTCATGTGCGAAGTCGAGCCCGTCATCAACAGTCGTCCGGTCACTCCTATCTCAAGCGATGCTGCAGATCTGGAGCCACTCACGCCGAACCATCTGTTGCTGCTCCGAGGTGGCGCTGTTCCCGACGGTGTGTTCGATGAGCAAGATTGTTACTCAAAACGACGGTGGCGCCAGGTTCAGTATCTTGCCGATATCTTCTGGAAGCGTTGGGTGACAGAGTATTTGCCTCTGACATTATATATATATATATGTGACAGAGGCAGACTGACAGAGGCAGAGTATTTGCCTCTGCTGCAGCGAAGACAAAAGCGGGTGAACACTGAAAGAAATCTCTCCGTTGGGGATCTCGTGTTGGTCGTCGACTTGGCCCTCCCTCGACTGCAGTGGCCTTTGGCCCGAGTGATGGAGGTGTTTCCAGATGTGGGGGGCCGGGTCAGAACTGTTCTCGTTAGGACGGCACGCTCTGCTCTGAAGCGGCCGATCACTAAGCTGGTGTTAGTGCAAGAAGATTGTCAGTAGTTTTGTCGTTCCAGTCTGGTAAGGGATTCCCGATATATCATTCCAGCCTGGTTGTAGTTTGTCCGAAGTATGAAGAAGATTGTTGCTTTTGTTTTTGAACCTCGGTAGGTTCAAGGGGGTACAAGGTGTTAGCGCAGCAGACTTGTTACTCTGCGCTGGGTGCGCCTCTGCGGCCGGCGGCCCCTCGCTGCGCGCGCCTCTGCTCCCCCGGACAGGAGGGCGCAAGGA
>JAXIVJ010010396.1:42500-47354 GCA_036785665.1 Chirona hameri
AGCATACCTGCCTGCTCGCTGTAATGACTGATGCAGCTGCGGTGCTGCCCCCTCCCTCCTGCGGAGCTCCTCTGAACCGGCGGCCATCACACCTGTCTGCTCGCTGTAATGAGAGCCGCCGTGCAGCGTCCGCACCCGGTGCCCGGCAGCGCTCACTGCGTCCGCTCTATACCTGTCTCTCCCAGCGGGCGGCGCAAATACAACGTTGCCAATCAGCCACCGAGGGAAGAGCAGACACACCAGCAGTCGAGCGGACGCGCGCGGTACCGGCAGCGCACGCACGCACGAAGCGCACGCCCAGATTCGGAGAGAGGCTCGGGAGAAAGACACAACGCGGTGTGACAGAATTCTGAGCTGAAGGCAGGGACACTGCACCTGATAACAGGGCGACGGATCCGGGGGGACCGGAGATATGACCATCATTACGGTTGAAATCGGCAAAAAATGACACATTTTTGTATACAAAAAAATATAAGCAACCTTTACAACAGAAAGTTGGTTTTAAATCAGTGATTAATATACACGGGAGGGAAATCCGATGACTTTAGTGAATTTCGGAGCAGATTTTCTGGGAGATCTGGACCCGGATCCGGAACCGGCCGTTCTGCCGTTCTGGACCCGGACGTGTTTGACGGAGCCGTGATCTGTCGTTCAGAATGCGCCCAAAGTCTGACCCAGCCGGCGCTGCCGTTCAGCTGAGGACAGAGCGCTGAGTACAGAGCTGCTGAGCGGGCGGTCTACCGGTTCCAGCGGCCTACTGACTGACCACGATCGGACGGCACGGCTCGGCTCGGCTCGGCTCGGACCTGCTGATACCGGGCCGCGGGCCACTCCGCCGGCGACGGTGAGCAAACTCGGCCAGCTGGCCGGCCCGTGTCGGCCCTGAGCCGCCGCCGCCACCGCGCGCTGCCCCTGGGCAGAACACAGCCCCGACTCCAGCGCGGCCGGGACAGCATTACTGCTGCCGACGCCGCACGCACCGACAACAGTGCACTACGCGGCCGGACGCAGAGATCAAACAATACTGATCAAACAATACTGCCATAACCCGGGCATAACTGAATCCGTACACCGAAAACCCACAGCAAGAAACAATATTACATTTCCATCGAAAGCCTTAGAACACTTTTAACCAGAAGAGTAAAGCCCCATTGATTCTGGGCCGGAATACCAGCGGCAGTCTGAATCGGATGCAGTCGACACCCCGCGGATATATGGAGAATTTCCGTCAGTCTGGAGACAATCTCAACGTTTTATTTTCTGGCCCGGCAAACCATTTTTTCCGGTCCGGAAAGTTGTTGCGAACCGGGCTTTAACAAGTAATAAATTAGGCTGTCTTTTGCCATAAATTCAAATGATTCCAGTTTTACTTGACCCAATTTTGCCATTCTGTATCAAACATGCATGGAAAGAGTTCAATAATAGCAGTCAGGCCATCCGCAACCGTGCGATCTGCCTGGACGCTTATTTGCTCTTCTTCCAGATGGCCGGCGAGAGATGGGACAAAAAGCATATGAATGTTGTTCTTTTGTTCTATGATTATTCCTCTGGTCGTGTTATTTGTTTCTGGCTGACACCATTTCTACAATATATCCTGGACTAATGGCGTGCCAAAAGACTACGTGTGTCTGTGCCACTGGCAGGAGTTTAATTTAATAGCGCGATTCAATATGCGCCTGTCTGGTCCCTAAGAAAGAAGGCCCAGCACGATTTCTCCCCTGGGAAAGCGGCCATACACGACTTTGTTCTGGTCCCACTGGGAAGCTCTTCAGATGAGATGGACAGTCGAGTGATCTGGGAAGTTTACAGGCTGAATGTACCCTACTAGGTAACGCTCGTTACGATAAAAATACGATCTCCAACGCGACACATTCCTGACTGGAAGACTAACTACGTCTGCTTGATGTCACGATATGGTGGAGGCTGATCTTGAGCACCGGGTGTAGAACGAGAATCCCTCGCAAGCCATCAGCACAGCAAACAATCAGTCAGACAACACACAAACAATGCCTCTGGAAACCAGGCAGCTGCAGCCAATCGCAGCTCTAAATCCCCACGCTCATTGAAGGAGGCACTGTTCCGCGTTTCGGACACAACTTCGCCGGCCGGCCGGCCGCCGTTCCGCGCGATCTAACCACTCAGAAAACAGGCCGCAACGAGCCATCGCCACAAGCCACGGCGCCGCACCGCAATCTTGCCAATAAATACGAATCGCAGGCCGGCGCCGCCCAGTCTACAGGTCACGAGGTCATGGCGCGCGTAAACTCAAACACACCGCGTTGGAAGAACGGCGCGAAGTCGGCCAACGCGCGCCGGGACAGGCCGGGCTGCAGCGGGCAGCCGGGCAGCGTGGCGCACCGCTCCAGCAGCCGGCGCAGGTACTCTGGCGAGAGACGAACGGGGAGGCGTCAGACAGACGGGGAGGCGACAAACGGACGGGGAGGCGTCAGACAGACGGGGAGGCGTCAGACGGACGGGGAGGCGTCAGACAGACGGGGAGGCGTCAGACAGACATTGACATTGTACGGCCAGTCTCTGATGACGCAGCTATAGCAGAGGTGCGTTATGCGCTACGTATGTGGCAGAGTGCCGCACCAACACATTATATCACACATGCAGCCAACACGGGAGGCAGCCATCACTCACAAATGATAATATTGTGACTGCCACGGTTACAGCGCTATCCCTGAATTGGTTCCCAGTGGTTCGGGACCGAACCTGAATTCGACACACGGTTCACGAGTGGTCCATGCTCTGGTGATGTTCCCAAACTGTCAACCAGAGCAATCAACCATACATTGTCAACCCAATGCATCATGCGCGGCACATGTCCCGTGCTTGGGTGGGTGGTGTGGCACCCTCAGTTCAGCCGGGATACATGTCCCTTGCTTGGGTGGTGTGGCGCCCTCAGGTCAGCCGGGATACATGTCCCTTGCTTGGGTGGTGTGGCACCCTCAGTTCAGCCGGGATACATGTCCCTTGCTTGGGTGGTGTGGCGCCCTCAGGTCAGCCGGGATACATGTCCCGTGCTTGGGTGGTGCGGCACCCTCAGGTCAGCCGGGATACATGTCCCGTGCTTGGGTGGTGTGGCACCCTCAGGTCAGCCGAGATACATGTCCCTTGCTTGGGTGTGGCACCCTCAGGTCAGCTGGGATACATGTCCCTTGCTTGGGTGTGGCACCCTCAGGTCAGCCGGGATACATGTCCCTTGCTTGGGTGTGGCACCCTCAGGTCAGCCGGGATACATGTCCCTTGCTTGGGTGTGGCACCCTCAGGTCAGCCGGGATACATGTACCGTGCTTGGGTGGTGTGGCACCCTCAGGTCAGCCGGGATACATGTCCCGTACTTGGGTGGTGTGGCACCCTCAGGTCAGCCGGGATACATGTCCCTTGCTTGGGTGGTTGGGTGTGGCACCCTCAGGTCAGCCGCGATACATGTCCCTTGCTTGGGTGGTTGGGTGTGCCACCCTCAGGTCAGCCGGGATACATGTCCCTTGCTTGGGTGGTTGGGTGTGCCACCCTCAGGTCAGCCGGGATACATGTCCCTTGCTTGGGTGGTTGGGTGTGGTACCCTCAGGTCAGCCGGGATACATGTCCCGTGCTTGGGTGGTTGGGTGTGGCACCCTCAGGTCAGCCGGGATACATGTCCCTTGCTTGGGCGGTTGGGTGTGGCACTCTCAGGTCAGCCGGGATACATGTCCCTTGCTTGGGTGGTTGGGTGTGGCACCCTCAGGTCAGCCGGGATACATGTCCCGTGCTTGGGTGGTTGGGTGTGCCACCCTCAGGTCAGCCGGGATACATGTCCCTTGCTTGGGTGGTTGGGTGTGGCACCCTCAGGTCAGCCGGGATACATGTCCCGTGCTTGGGTGGTTGGGTGTGGCACCCTCAGGTCAGCCGGGATACATGTCCCGTGCTTGGGTGGTTGGGTGTGCCACCCTCAGGTCAGCCGGGATAAATGTCCCGTGCTTGGGTGGTTGGGTGTGCCACCCTCAGGTCAGCCGGGATACATGTCCCTTGCTTGGGTGGTTGGGTGTGCCACCCTCAGGTCAGCCGGGATGCATGTCCCGTGCTTGGGTGGTTGGGTGTGCCACCCTCAGGTCAGCCGGGATACATGTCCCTTGCTTGGGTGGTTGGGTGTGGCACCCTCAGGTCAGCCGGGATACATGTCCCGTGCTTGGGTGGTTGGGTGTGGCACCCTCAGGTCAGCCGGGATACATGTCCCGTGCTTGGGTGGTTGGGTGTGGCACCCTCAGGTCAGCCGGGATACATGTCCCGTGCTTGGGTGGTTGGGTGTGCCACCCTCAGGTCAGCCGGGATACATGTCCCGTGCTTGGGTGGTTGGGTGTGGCACCCTCAGGTCAGCCGGGATACATGTCCCGTGCTTGGGTGGTTGGGTGTGCCACCCTCAGGTCATGCTAGCATTGCTGTCAACCACTACCCGCTTTATAACGAAGGCAGCGAAGAGGAATACATTCCCCCATAGTTACATTCTAAAACAGATTTTCGCAACTTCAAGAGACGGGTCCATTAAATGATTACAATGACGACAACGAACCAAACCCATCAACAACTTAAAGGAAACATTTCACCTTCAACATTAGTTTTAAACTGAGATAGCAGTTTTGTAGCCCGTGTTGGGAAACCCCTATCTGCAAGTTTTCTTGACTGAAAAGACTCTCCAGCCGAATATATTTGATTTTCTTTGGCGAAGGAATGCGGTGCTGGCGAAAGAATGTGGTGCTGGACCTAGCCCGGGCAGAGGCTATACCATCAGCCAATCAGCTTGCAGCTGGTGCTCGCAAGCCAACCGCCGGCCGCCGGTTGGCACATCTCTAATGCGAGTCTATCCTTACG
>JAXIVJ010010397.1:5000-7500 GCA_036785665.1 Chirona hameri
AATGGAGCTGGAGAGTCGCCTGCAGATAAATGCTGCACTAATAATCTGGCTGCCAGGAGAAAATGGCAAAACTTAGCATTCACTTCTCACAACATTAGGCACAACAAACATTAGAATAACCCCTCACTCCAACTTGTGCAAAATTATATAGTTTGTGCAACTTTAATTTTATACATTTCCGCCAAATGGAATACACGACGGTAATTTTGGGCCCGTATCAACAATAGATAGCGTAGATTCTGGCCGTACCAAATGTAACTGAAAAAGGAATGCACGTGCACCTGTGCACGTGAATGCACGTGCACGTGCAACAGTGCATGCAAGTAAGATAAGAATGGTGTGAACGGTACTATAAGAGTGCTAAATTGGTACTATAATAGTATGAGAGGAGGAGCATTGGGAACAAAAAAGCAGTGCGCTCCCATGTTTTTCTTTGCTCATCTATTGTCAATCATGATACCTAAAATGCTAATCTAGTGAAATCATCGACAGGTTGTTGGCTCTTGTCTCCTGTCCAGGATCCAGTCAACAACGATAACATAAAACCAGCAGCTTAGCACAGACCTTCGCTTCTGATACACCGGTGAAAATCCGTCTCCGACTCGCCACAAATGTCATCCCGGCGAGCAGCGACTACCGTACGAACATCTCTGCTGCAGCGCGGGTCGCGGGTCGTGGGGCGGCCGAGAGCACGGTGCAGCCGACCGGCCCCCGCTCGCCGCTCGCCGCCGGAGCAACGGCTAATCTTCTGTGACCGACCGAGACAGTTCTTGGGTGTGCTGCATCTGTGCTAATCTGCTGCATGACGGAGGGACATTTCTTGCAGGGACATTTCTTGCATTCATCTTCTCGTTGCAGATTGAAGAAAAACTTGCGCATCATTGCAGAACCAATGCGCCTCGCTGGGTACCTCTATCAGAAAAAGGATTAATCAAACTGGACGGTCAGCAATTCTGTAAGGACAGGAATTCCTGCTGACATTGTGACAGGAGCTCACCTCAGCTGACATTGTGACAGGAGCTCACCTCAGCTGACATTGTGACAGGAGCTCACCTCAGCTGACATTGTGACAGGAGCTCACCTCAGCTGACAATTGTGGCAGGAGCTCACCTCAGCTGACATTGTGACAGGAGCTCACCTCAGCTGACATTGTGACAGGAGCTCACCTCAGCTGACATTGTGACAGGAGCTCACCTCAGCTGACATTGTGACAGGAGCTTACCTCAGCTGACATTGTGACAGGAGCTCACCTCAGCTGACATTGTGGACAGGAGCTCACCTCAGCTGACATTGTGACAGGAGCTCACCTCAGCTGACATTGTGACAGGAGCTCACCTCAGCTGACATTGTGACTAGGAGCTCACCTCAGCTGACATTGTGACATGAGCTCACCTCAGCTGACATTGTGACAGGAGCTCACCTCAGCTGACATTGTGACAGGAGCATCACACCTCAGCTGACATTGTGACAGGAGCTCACCTCAGCTGATATTGTGACAGGAGCTCACCTCAGCTGACATTGTGACAGGAGTTTCACCTCAGCTGATATTGTGACAGGAGCTCACCTCAGCTGACATTGTGACAGAGCTCACCTCAGCTGACATTGTGACAGGAGCTCACCTCAGCTGACATTGTGACAGGAGCTCACCTCAGCTGACATTGTAGACAGGAGCTCTCACCTCAGCTGACATTGTGGCAGGAGCTCACCTCAAGCTGACATTGTGACAGGAGCTCACCTCAGCTGAGTGTGGACTGAGTCAGCTGAGTCAGCGCAGTGTCAGCTCAGCAGGCTGAGACGGGGTATCGTATCCGGTCTACACACGGCCTCACGCAGCGTGCGGACTGCGGTGCCAACCGCTGTCCAGGACCAGAGGGCGCCACGCTGCCGGGCACAGAGCGTGCGGACTGCTCAGTGCTCAACGCCACGCATTGTTCCGATCCGGTCCGGCCGGCCGGCGCCGCTACACGTCCACCTCTGACGTCAGTGGCGGCCATGGCTCAACAACTCCCCCCCCCCCCGCGGGCCGTCTTGAGATGACCCCGCGCGGCCGGAACAGCTGCGTCCTCACCCCCAGCAGCGGTGCTGATTTACAGCTGTGCTGCACCTTCCACTGGGAGACCTATGACTCAGGCGCGACTGGAGCCGGCGGCTAGCCGTGTGCTGGCTGGCCGTGTGCTGGCCTCTGGGCGTCGCCCCTCCGCGGCACGGCCCGGCAACTGGCAGACAGGGCGTCCAGCGGCAAGATTGCCACCCCGTCCCGAGAAGTAGTCGTTACCGTTGTCCGAGTGTGCTGCGGCGCCCAGTCGGCAGGGATCAGCGCAGCCCGCCTCACAACTCAGCACGGTAGTCGTCAGGATAGCTGTTCCAGAAACGACCAGTGACGCGGAAAGTACAGACGTGCTTGGCTCATTGCACATGATTCTACGTCTGCTGAGATGCAATTTCCGGATTGCATAAACCACACATGGCTCAACCAATGCTGGTGTCCGTTTCGTCGCTG